>JAGTTH010002327.1:0-63306 GCA_022606485.1 Agraylea sexmaculata
GTAGAAAAATGAGCCATCAAATCTGACATGATTTTTTCATACTAGTTGGTCGTGACACTTTCTAACATGAACATATTTAAAAAAATACTCAATGACATTTTATAAGCATACCAATCCTTTATTTGATATATTTAAACATCCGTTATTTTTTTCACATTATTATACTATCAAACCTTGTAGAAGTTTATCTTAATAATTATATTATTTAGACAATTAACTTTATAACAGTCGTACACTCAACTCACTAAAAATGTGCCTCATGTGATTTTTTTAATGTGTGGTTCAATTAATTAATATGATGTATATTTAAAAAGTTTTTGTCTTTAGTTACTCTATATTGATATTTTACTCTACTGCACAATAGCAAAATGTGGGATGAAATAACTTATTTAAACTATAAGAAATTTTACTAATATTAAAGCCTTCATGACATTTTTTGGGCATATTTAATTTCGAATAAACTACTATATATTTTGGCTTCAAAAATGTAAATCAAATAAAATCCTCTTCATTCATCTTTACATCCTATTTATTTTACGCAATTAATATTAAAAAAAACATATTTATTATTACTAACTTATACTATTTTATTCACTGTATTCAAATTGAGGTGATTATTACAAAAAAATGTCTCTAACTAATGTTATAATTATCTCATAAAACTTATACTAATATAACATTAGTGGTTTATTAAAAAATATAGGTTAAACATATAAATTGTCTCACTCTTTTTTTAATATTTTCTTAATAGTGGTACCTATTGTACCCAAACATTTTAAATAAAAGACATATTTTAATACAGAATTTCTTGTTTAATGTATTCTGAAAAACTTTCAATAGTTTTTATATATTATAATCATATAAAATATTTGCCAAGCATTCGTCTTTGAATCGTATTGATTCGAGTCGCTTTATTTTAAACGAATAGTGTTATGCTTCAAATTCGTCACCCATATCTGTCTTGCTTTTTCTATTTATATAAACACCACAGTGATATTTTGACAAATATAAATTACATTTTAGCAAAAAAGTACCACTGCAAAATCTCTTCTAAAAACAATGCGACAGTTTTCCTAAAAATACCATTCCTGTTTAGTATGCGATATTTTGAAGGTGTAAATTAATACAATTAATTCGCGATAAAACACAGTCACTAATTGCAGTTCATCGAAATACTATACTTTAAAAACAATGAAAGTATTTTAAAGGTCGACAGATGAGTTGACCTTTAGGGTCGCACTAAAAGCCCTGTAGTGACCGAAGGACTTATTTAATATTATTCCATATACAGCCTGATAACAAAACCTTATATCCTTTTTCTTTTTAATAACCCATAGACAATAATTTAAATTTTTTTACTTGTTTATTTGCATATAGATTTTATAAAAATAGTAACAGGCGGACACACAAAAGAATAACGCATTTATTAAGGATACTCTTAGTTTTTTAGTTAGGTTTGGCCCGGTTCATTGTGGCATTTGTATTCTTCTTCATTCATTTCTTAACTCCCTTGTATTCTTTAGTATTGGTTATATTTGGATACAATACAATTTAATTTTATATTCCCATTCTGGGAGGTTTTATTTGTTAAAATTTTATATCATGATTGATTAAATAAAAAAATATATAGCAATACAATATTTTACGACATTTTAAATCTTTGTTTATTCAAGACTTCATAATAATTAAAAAAAAATAAAATACTAGCATACTAAAAAAATGTGTATACTTGCAAATTTATTGTTTGGTTTTTTTAAATATTTTTAGAAGAAATTTCAAATTTCCAATACGTAGCTAGTCAAATGACTTACGGCAAACTGCTGTGATTGGTTTTATTGTAGTTTTTCAATATGATCAATCGCAACCATTGATAAGTTATCTTGAGCATGTCTAAAGTTTGATAGTCGATATAAAAGCAAGATAGATAAGAAAGCATATTTCATTGAAAATATACACAATTATACATTTATATACTTTGAATACATCCTGTATAAATATTTTAAGTATTGATGCGCGAGTTCTGGATCGTAAAAGTTTATTGGTAGTGCTAAATGGGATGAACCAAGAGTTGATTCATTGCAATGTATAGTACCGTGAACTTTAAGGGACCTTTTGAAGAAGCGCTGAAGAAAAGAAGAACCTTCCTTAATCATCAAGCATACAACCTTTTCCAAATATATTCATCTTGTATAATATTTAATAATTTATTAATCATTTAACAGAGGAATATATAATACGTCTGCTTGGTGGCACTGTTGAGCGCCTAGTGACTGACTAACACTATCCATTGAACAATATAAAGAACGGTATCAGGGAATACTACTACTATTATAACATCACTTTTAATAAATAAAATTAATAAATAATATAAATAAACTTCACCTGAATATGCGTATATTAAATTTTATAAAAAGATTCAGTTCAGTTTTTAAGATGTAGTGCAATTATTACTCATAACTTTGAATATATGTACACACATTTCCTTGGCTTGCAAACTTATTGTGTAATTGTTATTGAATAATATTTTTTACAGACACGAAAATTATAATAATAGAAAAAGTAATAAATTATAGTTTTATATAAAGATGTATATATGTATAAAATGTATACCTATATAGAATTATATAAAATAAAATAAAGTAAGGTATAGGAAGCAATCAATTAAATGTTAATATATAAGTTAGCTCCTAAACAAGCCCTATAGGTGGCAGAATTGGTGGAAAAGAGAGTACACCTATGTGCAAATTTGTTGCGAAGTCGTTTTACTTATAAATAATTTAATTAATTCAAGTAATTAGTAATGAAATTCGATTTTATATCAATTGAATAATACATATTATTTTTGCTTTCATTTACTATACACATTCATTATCTTTGCCTTTATTATAATAATATTGTGATCTTTTTTAAATATTTGTTTCCAAATGGATTTTTAATATCCAATGGTAGAAGAATATAAATGAAGGTTTTGCTTTAATTGTACTAATTAACTATCAATTAATAATTGGACTATGACAATATAATAAAATATGACAAACGTTTTATTATATATACAGGTCCACAATCATATTTGATGAGAAAATTTTACAAGAATACATAGATTAAAGCATAAACAAAAAACTAAACACACATACAAAAAAAATTACAATGTGACATGTTTAACAAAAATTTAAATATGATTATTAGTTTCATAATCTCAAACATTTCATAGACCAAGATAACCAATTTTATCTACATTACGTATTTGTCTATTGTTGACGTGAAGACATGTTTTTTATTTATTTATTTTATTTTATTTTTTTATTTATTTATTTACGCTCCGAGGAGCTTTTTATTTTAGAAGGGTCTTTTTGAGATGGTTTTTATACACAACAACGTGTTAATTGTCTATTGGTGATCCTAACTATTATTAGTTACACAGGTCACCGACTCAATAATCTTACAATACAGGAAATAGGAGTAAAACTGGATCGAGACGATCGATCGGGATTTTATTAATATAATTCCCGATCTCCCAGTCGTAATAATCGATAAAATCAATTTAAAAATTCTTGAATTGAGTGGGATTTGAACCCATGACCACAGTATTTGTAGCCACGCTTTTTATCCCCTAAGCTATTATGCAGGTTGTTATTATTTTCTCAAAATAATATGTATATAGCATGAAATAATCGATTCAATACCCTTGCTTTATGGGAATTATACAAGGGTGAAGTGAAAAGCCGTTTGTATTATCTAAGATCAATGATTCTGACTAAACTTCAGAAAATGGATTTAATACTTTTATATATATATATATATATATATATATATATATATATATATATATATATATATATATATATAATCAATCGTAATAAGAAGACACGAACCATTATCACCTTGCCATTACAGGAAAAACCTAATGCGGATCGAGTATGATGGACATTTGTCAGAATTATAGAAGATACAAGATAAAAGAAACTTATCTTGTTATCTCTTGAAACAAATACAACGTATAATAAAAAATAAATATATATCAGCCGCCTTGTGGCCCAGTGGTTAGTGTAACGGATTCGTGAGTGAAGACTCCCGGGTTCGATTCACGGCACCGGAGTCACTTGGTAGATCTAGCTTAGCAAACTAGATCTTAAGTACTCATTGCTGTGTGGTGGCCTGGGAAACCATCTCTACTATATTCTCCCGTAAAGGCCAAGGTGGTCTGGCCAACCCCTTATAAAGGGACTCCCGCCAATAGGGAAGGCGTCACGGTATAAAAAAAATAAAAAAATATCAAGTAATGATTAAGGTAGAGGAATTGAATGCACAGTAGGCATGATAAATATGTCATTTTCCGCCCCACTGGAATTCCATTCATTCAAAAGAACATATGAATGTTTCCTAATATCACAGTCTCAATAGCTGATCATCCTTGTAGTTAAAGTATTGTATATACAATCTCGATCGTAGTATGGTTGGTTCGGGAGCGTCCGATGCAGCGGGCGGTCGGTCAGTAGTGGTAGGTTTATTTTGGTGAATGGAGGCTTTAGTGTTGAGGTGGTCAGTGGCTAAACTATATATATATGTATTGTCCTGACTAGCCTAGTAGCAAGTATAGTAAGTATCGAGTGCAAAGCGGAGCAACGGCCACCTCTCTTCCGGGAGTATTATAGAGTGAGCTCGTGCCGCCCGCGCCAATTCCAACAGTACGTACTGTGAAGTCGGACCGAGCGGTACTCGAACACCATACAATACAATACAATACAGTGTCGTGTGCATGTGTTACAGTTTATCAGTGCATATGATCACAATATTACGGCAGTCACCACCCCATTATACTAAGGTGAGTGCATTTTATAGTGTGTCGCTACAGTGTGCTACGGTTTGTGCTAAGAGTCTGCGGCGCCCGAAGAAATCCTACGCGTAGAGGGTGCTTTTACTACACACGTATGCTACGACGACAATCACAACCCCCTATGGTGAAAATACTGATTCATTCATTCATATAATTCACTTGAACCAATCCCAGACATTATATTAAAGTGTGAAATCAGTTGAACCAATCACAGATATTATATTTAAGTGTATTGAAAAAAAATGAATTAACCTCAATGTACCAATCATCTCTTCTGGTAAGGCCCCAGATGCAATAATCACTAGCATTTCTAGAAGCCCTGGTTAAGATACCAGAAGTGGCAGGTTCGAGTCCTGCCTGAAATAATTGGTATATCGAGGTTAATAAATTTCTTCAGAATTATTTCGCTTAAGTACCCTTGTATAGTACTTAACTTTTTTTTTAGAAATAGTTCACATTATATTCATTATTAAAAATGATACACGATATTTACATACATATATTATTTATTAAAATTTATTTATTTAATTTGAATTGTACAGAATATATAGATCTTTTTTACCTATAACTAACATGAGAATTTTAATAAAACAAATTATGTGATATGAGAGGGACCTAATATTTAATAATTAAAATTATGGTACAGAAGATAAAAATAGATTGATTGATAGGGTAAAACCTATATATAATATAATACATTTGAAAATGTGTACTTTTGTATTATAAGTTTGAAAAACACTTGCTTTATTATACATTATTATGGTTTAAAGTTACCATAAAATAAGTCAATATTAAAAAATTTCATTTACAAACTTAACTGTCGCTTATCTACAAACTGATATAATATAAAATATATTTATTAAATAAATTATGAAACTTTATCAAGATTGTGGGTTTCTATATTGAGATGAAATATAATATTAAAATTATAGATAATAAAATTAATGTTACACGGTCTAATTTTACTTATAAAAGGGTTTTATTTCAATTAAATTTAGTAAAAAATTTCCATAATTAAATTTTATTGATTATCAAAATTTTCATATCCAACCGCGCGTTAAATTCATCACTGCTTGAATTATAACAAAAAGTTGAATTCAATTAATAATTTTTTAGCACTTATAATGTATGAAATTGAATTTTATTTCATTTATTTATAATATTCCGATTTAAAAAAAAATGTCACTGTAATAATTAGGTAGTTCACCGATGGGATGATTTCAAAATTAACCAATATTTATTTAATCAAAAAAGTGTATATATAAATTATTTATTATTAGATATGCGATTTTTTTTATTTAAAAGATAATTATTACGAGCTTCTTTTAGCAATTTTATCGTAAGCTTAATTTTTCTGTTGTAAGAGAAAATTGATAGAAGGCTTTCTTGATAGTAATATGATATAGTTCTGGTTAGAAAATAGCGAAACCGCAAATGGTGAAGTGGTGCGGATGCGTAGTGGATGATGATGGACCGAAAGTGACAGAGTGTGGTGTTTGATTTCAATGAGCCATTGCTTTATGATGAATAGTTTATAATTTAGTTATAATGATATTACAGAAATAGTGGATAGTCTTAGTATAAGTAAAAGTGAGTGCGACAAACTAGTATAACTGGAGCAACATGGCCCCGCCCGGTTTGTCTCATACTTGCTTCGCCTTCTGGCATTGATGGATTACAACAGATAACAAGACAAGATGCTTCAATCAAAACACTACTACACCTTATCGTATTATGAGATTATATCGAGTAGTTAAAAAAACACAAGGACACTTTAAACCTCACATTAAATACTACAATCATAAATACACGTAACTATAGCTTCCATCCCTACGTTTGTACTGTACACAGTATACTGAATTAGGCTTGCATTTTTAATAATATTCAATACCTTATATTTATACTATACATTGCATTATGGATTTGAATATGAGAAAATGAATATTAAAACTATAAACTTATAATGTAACGGTATCTTTTTTCTTTAGACTTAAATTGTCTACTAACCTCACTGTCTTGAATATTGATTTTTTTAAAACTCAAATCAGTTTTTAAATATAAAAACATCTATATCAATAAACATAATACTAATCGAATACAAACAATTAAAAACATATTTTTTTAATTATTTAACGAATAGTAATGTTTTTTTCATTCTTACATAACCAATGTCCTTAAATTCATGCAAGAAGTAATTAGGATAAAACTACAATATTTTTATTATACAAAATATTTTTATATAATTGATTTTGTCATTTATCGCATTTATATAGTTTACGAAAAAATAAGATTTTCAAATGACACACAATCTTAAGTGTATGACGTTCTTTATAAAAAAAGTACACTTAATGAACTTTTTTAATAGTTATGAATTATGAAATTCAATCGATTTATAATTTACGCGGTTTCATCTTAAGATTGAATTTTTATTGATTGATTTTATTTTAAAAAAATCCTTAAATATAAAAGCTTATTTGATTTAGTATTTAGGATTTCATTTGGAATTGGTACAGTTTGTTAGTGTTTTTTTTAATAAGTGGTATTTTAAGCTACTAGTCGTAAAAATGAATAGCTCCTTCATTAGGTTTGATTAAATTTTAATATTTCATAAATAGATTCGATATAAATTTCAAACTACGGATTAATTTCTTTGGTTTATTTTATTCTTTAAGTATAATATATTTTTTGCAATATTTATCGATGAGACTTGATTTTGTAGCATCCATTCCTTACGTTGACAGTATCACGTAAAATACAAATGCCTTAGATATGCAAAAAGCTAGAAACAGTAGCGGAATGACGTTTCCGCATTTGAATGTGAAAAAAAGATCACTCAATATTCGAAACACAATAGAATGCGCAATTCTGATGCGTCGTCATTCCTGATAATATTATACATTATTCCATGTGTGATGTAACTTTTATCCAACACAGTAAAGTCAGTTAACAGTGAGCTACTAACTAGAGATCAAGAACTCACTCTTAACTAAACATATAACGGTTCCTTATTCCAATCAGCGTTTAAACGAATCAAATAGTACAGTATAAATGAACCAAATATTCGGGATTGCTAATATGGCACACACGAGTGCAGGGGGATAATTTTATTATTATTTATTTTAAAGTGCAACAAGATGTGTCTGAAGTATAATGTTGAAGAATTTATTCATGTATAGAGAGAGGTTGGTTTGACCGCCTACACGTGGAGAACTCTCATCACCATACACAATCATTTCATACACAATATACTTCTTCTAGTCCATTGTATTTTGTTTTGGATTTGTCATCTCCATTTCCATTTATACACATCACTGTTTATTTCATTTCAATTACACATCACTATTGTTGGCCCACAAGTAAAATTGAGAGTGAAATATTATCAGATCACTTCGTAATCATAAGCCAACTAGAGTCGTGTCAATTTTTGGGAACTAATTCAAATTTGATATGTTTGAAAATCATCCTTTGAACTAATTTAGGTATCCCAAGAATCTGATGATGATGATAATATGTAGATTTTTTTTTGTTATATTTGTAGAGTAAATGTCGAATTTGAAACACATGCAGATGTGAACTAAAAAACGCACAGTGATTTAACTGGCGACATGATAACAAAATACTAAATTTTAATTTTGCTGTGAGACTAATAATGACTCTGGAAAAATATAAAATTTGACATTTGCTCTACAAGTATTAGAATCGACGACTAGATAAATAATAAAGTCGTTCATTAAAATAGTGGTAAGTATTGACAAAAAATAGACCTTGGCGATTTTTACATTTTTTAAATATATTATCTTCAATTTCAATATGTTATTTCAAATTTTTAACTTAATTTTATTAAGGAATTGTTAAAAGATTTTATTTTCGCGTAGAAAATGATTTATACGCTATTTATTTATGCATTATTTCAGCTGTAACGGCGATTTTTAAGAACAATAAAGATTTACATTACTTTTAGATTGAACGACACTACATAAAATTCAACATTTTCTTAAACAATTAAATCAAATATTTTATATGACATTAATATCGTCAATTAAACATGTTAAATTATTTTTTAATTATTCATCGATCGATTGACTTAAATATTATGTAGTTTTATTTGTGTTTATTCACTATATAATTCATTCACAAATCTGCATCGAGAAGACTGTTATTATTTGAATGAATCTATTTAAATATATAATGACTCGTTTAGCACATAACCGCCTATTGATCAATATGTAAAATATAAATATTAATATCATTAAAAAATAATTTAAAAATATTTTCCAATTTAACAATTATCTACGGGCGTGGACTTTTCGTTGCACTGGATTTTTTTTTTCAACTTTTATTATTCAGTCGAATTATGCACAGTTGCAAGATATGAATTCGTTGCAGATATTGCCAATTCTAAATTATTATATTTCGTAAGGTGTATTCAAATAAAAAAGGCATCTGTAATTTCTAATTGTTTGAATGTGTATTAAATAAACTTAAAATTTACTTTAACAGACCTTTGCAATATTACATAATACATTACTGGATCAAAGTACTAATTAAAACTAGTAATCAGAAATTTCGCTTTAATATAAATTATTTGTGTATCCAAACAACAATTAATATCTTTAAAATAAGCAATAAATATTCCATTATTTGTTTATTTTATTATTATTCACAAATTTAATTACATTAAAGAATTTCTATCAATAAAATATCCTTTGTACATCAAATTTAAAGCTTTACACATACCAACTTACAAAATGTTTATCACCAATCACAACCGTTTCCGGTATTTATTTAGCCTGCGCGTGTTTAAATGTTGATATTTTTTCTATACACATGCGTATTTGGAAAATATGTATATGATAATTGAATAAATTTTAAATTAAAATATTCATGTTTGATTAAAGAAACAATCACAAATGAAAAAGTACACTCTCTTGAATATTTAAATATATAATAGTGTTTTTAAAAGGCAAATTGTAAATAATTATTATAATATAAATTAGTATAATATCTCAAAGACGACCATATATTATAATAATGATTAATATATTTGTAGAAAAATTAAAAATAAGGTAAAATCTTGAAATTAATGATTAAAATCATTTAATTTTACTATTAAAAATGTATTACTTTGTGTTTAAATATTTCTCAAAAATAATGAGACTACCCGTGAAATCTCAGCACAGAACTGGTTATATTGTCAAGTTTCCACTAACGAGACTTGTATCTTTTTGCAGTTAGGAAAACACCTGTTCTAGTGCTGGTAGTATTGATACATTTTCATTAAGACGGCACTTATATGGTGGTCGAGTGGTCAGGTATCACTAATGAAGGCAACCTAAGGTGTTTGCAAGATAAATGGACAAACACTAGATGGGCAAATAACACATATTTCCCTATGAAATACTGATCCGCATACAAACTGATTACATTTATTAATTAAAATGAAAGTTTGCTTCAAGCAGGTATATATTTGAGGTTGTGTAATATTTTTAATAATATGATTTGAAGTGTGGAAACTAAGCCTACCAAATATTATGATAGGCACAGTTTAAATTTATTTTATCTCTTTATCTTAATATAATTTTACAACATGTTAGCCTTGTTATAAATTAATAATATTTTTTTTAATAATAAACAAGTCATACTTGCAAATTAATTATTATGTACAAATTAACAATTATTACAAATAAGATTATTATTATTATTAAATCAAATAACGGATGGTTTATGTAACGTAAAATTGAATAACAGTTTATTTGACTAAAATATTCAATTATAAACCCAAACAAGTATATTAACTATATATAAATATTTCCTTCTTGGATTTTTATGGATGGGAAAAATGATTTGATCGGTGTTTACGTTTGAGAGATCGTGAATAATATTAATAAAATCCCGATCGATCGTCATAATCCCGGTTTACTCTCATTTGATGGATTTTAATTAAAATACAAAGGTGATTATTAAATTGGGTAGAGTCGCTCTGTTTGTGATAAACATATGTATAATAACTAGTAAAAGTCACCAACAAAAAACTTACATTTGTAAAAGCATTTGTAGTGGAGTAAATGAATAATATTTCATGATTACATTTCCTATATATCGATGTTATATTAAAAATAGAATTTGCTTTAAAATATTAAAATAACGAATATTTTTGTTGAATTGTCTTATAAAAATTATAAATTCATTGACACAGATATATGCGGTACAAAACGTACGATTTGTATAGGTCAGAAACATTATGTCAAAGAGATATGAAAAGACGATATTTAACACGCGATATCCGAAGAGTATTCAATTTCACTCTCACGTAATAAGGCATACAATAATAATATATTTTTAATATACATATTCTAATGTGGGTGTCCGTTTTGCCTCCTTCGCTTTTTCAAATGCGAATCTATCAAAAGTCGTGGGTGAGATCACCAGAGGCACTTGCTCCACATGACCAAAGAGGACAGGTTCGATATCCATTCGATTGGTTTACTCAACACATCGATCATTTTTATTTCTTAAAATTTGAGCTACCCAATGCCAGTAGTCAATTTCACTTTTATGGAGGCTCGAAATTACGTCGTATGACCAAAAGAATTTTTAATTCATCCGAAACTCCTTATATTGTGGAGTGTGCTGAAAATAAGTTGAAGCTTTTAAACTATTTAATTTCTTTTCCATCTTTATTTTCTTTTGGGAGTAGGTTTATAACTTTGTTGATAACAGTTTTTTTTTTACTTTACGCTAAATAATTTATTACACTACTAGCGTAATAGCTCAGGGGATAAGAAACGTGGCTACAAATACTGTGGTTATTGGTTCGAATCCCGTTCAAGTCAAAATTTTTAAATTGATTTGATCGGTTATTACGACTGGGAGATCGGGAATAATATTAATAAAATCCCGATCGATCGTCTTTACTCTTATTTCCTGTACTGTAAGGTAAATACTGATTATTAAGTCGGTGACTTGTGTAACTAGTAATAGTTAAGATCACCGACAAACAATTAATACGTTGTTGTGTATAAAACCCCCTCTCAAAAAGACCCTTCCTTTAAAATATAAAAGCTCCTCGGAGCGTAAATAAATAAAAATGACATAATTAATAAAACATATAGATTATTTCATCAGACATTCTAATATGCCGATAATGTATTATTTTTCATAGTGTGCAGATAAAATATAGAAAATTTCCTTAACGTTTTCAAAAAATCAATAACGACGAATATATATAATATTTATAATTGGTGGAAAAACAGCCGATTTACAAATATTATTATTAATAAGGAAAGTTTAATAAGCACCAAAAAGCCTCTTAAAATACACCGTTTATCGTAAACCTTAAGATCGTAATGTTTTTAGCGTTCCACGAATAAATTGATTACTGTTAAAACTGTTGTTTTTCAACAAAAAATTCTAATTAATTCGCTTCTTTTTTATTTGTTTTTTTTTTTAATTCTGATTATAATAAACATGTAGCTTAAAGTGCTGGCTTAACAGAAGACAATGTTTATTTGCGACGCATTGTCAATGGTTCAGCCTTAAGAATATGCTACAGTATCACAAAAATTTACTTTACAAAATGGTGCGGTTACAGCTTTTAAAAGCATAAATCATATAAACAATAAATACAGTAAAATCCACAATAGACCGAATAAAATTAAGTTATAATATGGGTTAAATGTAGTATTAAGTATCGTTGGATAATTGAAATGATGCAGGTGTAATCCCACGATACCTCGTGGTTGCTCCCATTATTACTATTCTATTGCATCACACTTCATTGTTCTATTAACAATCATAATAACATATTTCCCACATACCCCATACACACATTGGATGCTCGTACACGCCACTAATGAGATTGAAAGTGAAAAAAATATTTTAAAATAGTCTTGAACAGTATCCACACATATTGTTTTCAACGCGTGTACGAGCCCCCATTGAAGTTGTGCGTGTACACGGGAGCCTCTTGACAACAATTGAGATCAGTATTATTTTTATAAGTGTGCGAAATGTTGTTTGATAACCTGTCTTTGATTACTCAATACCTGATAATGATGATGACGATATATGGATGATGATCAGAGGCGATGGGAACTGATACTTTTTGCTCATTTCATTACATTATGATGTGCTTGTATTTATACACACTCCAATTTCACACGCATCTATATTATTCTAGCTGTTATTAAATATTTAACACTTTAAGTTTTGAGTTTGATAAGAGCTTTTTATTATTCATACCAGACTATTATATTATTATGTTCATTTTAAAAAAAAATTATCGCCACTAAGACCCTTTTCAAAAAGACCCCAACCTTACCTACATACAAAAAATGTATGTCTCTTTAAAAATATGATTACATATTTTTTAAATTTATTTAATACACGCCTCAATTTTTGTTTTTTTTTAGACCCAACGACGTGGTAATTTTTTGTCAAACCTTAACTACTACAATTACGCAGGCGGCTCTACCCACCTCAATATTTACCTTAAAACCCTGGAAATTGATTGATGACATTTTATTAATATTATATTTCCAGATCTCCTAGTCGTAATGAGCAAAAGATTGTTTTACTTGAGTAGGATTTGAACCCATAATTAATAGTATTTTTAGCAACGCGTCTTTTCTCTTAACCTATTTAATGTATGCAATATCAGTGGAGATTGATGGGTTCTCATGGGTGAAATTGAAATTAAATCTATATAATGACCTATCACGAATACATGTGAAAATAACGAACAATATATATATATATATATATATATATATATATATATATATACCATATATATATATATATATATACTTCACTGCCTGCTATATATATATATATATAAAATCTAATCCCTCAATACAAATATACAAGGTGGAAATATCACAAGCAACATAGTTTATATTGCCAGTTATAATTGCAGAGTATAACGTTGTGCTAAGACTGTCTAGAAAGTGTTTTCCAGGAATCAAACGACAGATGACATATTATATGAGTTGTCCGATATTATATGGAGAAAAGGCTATGGAGAAGATGCGTGTTGGTATTTGCATATCGTTTAGATGTCAAAATTGTTGTAATTTGAAGCCATTGTGTCTGTACAAGGAGGATACATTACCATCAACAGTTGGCGAATAATTGTTATTGTAAGCTATAACAGTATGTACATATCTTCATTCATCATAATTTTGATAATTGGTCTACTAGACGAAATATATGAGGAATATATTGCTCTTAAAAGGCAAGATTTAGATTACGGATCGTTCAAATAAAAAAATATTAAGACGGTTTGTCAGGTAAAAGTCAAGCATTTCTTCTTTAAAGTTTTTTTTTATTTTGTCATAAATATAACGCTTCTAATAATAAACGTATTTTTTAACATACCAAGATATTTTTATTGGGTTTTTGTCTACAAATACTTTCATTATGAGAACACATCAATAAGTTATAGTGACTGCAAAATCGGTAATAAATATTAATAAAATCCTGACGCCATTTAACGCTTACTCTGATATCTTGGATTGTTGTGTGAATATTGTGCTAATTTTTAAGTCGGGTATAACTGCTTTTGTCAGTAACCTATTTAATTTCATGAGTTAATATATTAAATGATTAAATAGAAAACTTCAATATAAATAAGGATATAATTTATGTACCTTTAAAGATGAGTAAAAAATTTCAAATTTAGATTCTTTTTCACAATAGTCAAATTGGAATATTTGATATGAAGATTTTAATTAATTTTATAAAAGGGGTAGAACTTAATGATTTATTAATTTATTTAAATCCTTATAATAAAACCAAATAACAAATATTATAAACATTGTATAAAATAAAATAAAATACTTTTATTCCTTTCAGATTTATATAAACAATAAAATCAATAATTTAAACCTCAACATAGTGTATTAAAAATGTTTGTAAAGATATCGTGTAGATAAATTTCATGTTTACTTCATTTGGATTGAAAAAATATTGAGGAATTTTTAACCATAACATAAATATGTATATATAAGCTGAAGTTGATAATAATTCATTATTACCTGTTATAATTTTTTTTTAATAAATAAAATATAAACTCTGCTTTATAATACGAATGTTAATTTGAGTGACTATAAATATTTATTTAGTTGTTTTAAAAAATGTTACTTGGTTGTGGTATCTTGAATCAGAGTATTGTGTAATAATGATCATAGGTTATCTTGAATTCTAAGAAAAATCCAAAAAAATACATCACCAAAAAGAAGTGTGGGAAAATATTATGTATTAATTGTCTCTATTAGAACTGGTTTCCGAATTCCGAATAAAATCCCATTACAATTCAGTCGGTGTCAAGGTTTAGCCAAAACTTCCCGAACCGAATGCATCAAAGTCACATCTTTTATCACTCATAAATAATTCCGTTTCTGGATTTCGCAGAATGAAGTGGCTTTCTTAATGTCGCCGTAACTCTTGTGGGAGCAAATAGAGCAAAGCGTTGATAAAGGCGTCTCACCTGTTTTCGATAATAATAAAAGTTTTAAGGTCTCTTAAAACTGACGATGGCAAATGTCAAGTGAAATAAAAGAGTCGGAATTTGGTGTAAATGCTACTCTGATAGCAAACAAGGTCGAATCTTGTCTGCTTGTGATATTTAAGCGTATAACATTTAAATTTAAAAATAGCACGTATTGTGTGATCACGTTGATCTGTTATAGGGAGAGGTTTCTGATTAAATAATAATTTGTTTTCATATACACATTAGCATATAAACCCAATTTAAAGTTATGGTGTCATTATTAGCAATACGCAGAAGAGGAATGGTTTATTCTGCCATTAGAGTGTATCAAATATCCATTTAAATATATATCACCTCCATTGAGTGTCCGTTATTGCTTCGTATATATGTTTGTGAAATATCAGAAGCACAAATTATGTTAAAAAAAATAAATACAAGCATCAAACATTCAACAAATCATCGACATGAGGCCGTTGCATAATTTTGTATGGATAGTGCATGACTTTGAATAAATAGATACACTCATTTTAATATTTATCGCAATCTTGGCATACGCTTATTGAGAAACATTTTTTTTTTGAATTCGTTGAATGTGATAGAGGATTTCTAAGTAATTTCATTGGTAGACTAGGTTGTTATTTTTATTGCATCAAGGATATATCCAATTTAATACCTTCATACAGTACTCGAAGAGAAAAAAGTAAAATTGTTGAAGTTTCCCAGACCACCACATTTATTATAATTCAGTGCATTCACTAATCCGCCATAGAATCTTAAATTTAAAAAAATATATTAATCAAGCATATTTTTTTAAAAATCTATTTTATGTCATTTGCATACTTAAATAAATTATCAATGCTCTTCTTTATTAATGCAACAGCTTTATGTAAGACGTGATCCAGATCCTTATCTTAAAACTTGTTGTTTTAAGGGTTATACTTAAAATCAACATTTAACCCTAACATGACTTCTTCATCATCTATTTTTGGTATTAAATTAGCCTAATTAACTAATTTATAATAATTACTATATAACGGTTCACCAGTGATAGGATTCATTTTTTAAATAACCGGTTCATATGTGTTTTCATCAACAATATAAAAAATCCATAAAATTAAAAAAAAGGAAATCTAAATATATATATATATTTAAATTAAATATTACATAATATTAAATATAATGATGTTAACATAATATTAATAAACTGTATAAATCAAATCATTTTTACAAGCTTGGGATTCTTGGGCGTGCGTCGCCGTAAACGTACACCGTAAAGACGTTTATAAAGTTGATTTACTGTACTTTTGATCTGTTTTTTGTTAATTAGTGCCTCCCCCGAGGCTCAAACGAGGCATTAAGTAACAAAAAACCTATCATAAGTGTAGCTAAGTAACTCCTACTATCGTATTTACGGTGTACGTTTACGGCGACGCACGCCTGGGAATCACAAGCTTTACTTGACTATATTATTGGTCGGTTTTTTGTTGGCTCGTTCAAGGCTCAAATGAGGCATATGTTTAAGAAACTTTACTACTTACAAATTAAAATAAATAATATTTACATTATTATAAAAATTTTAAGCTGCTTTATTGGGGATAAATATAATATAACAGTAAGTTATTCATTAAATTATCAAACTTTGTGGTTATGAATGTGCAGTATAGACGTTTGCGGTGACGTATGCCTGGGAATCCATTACTTTAGTACAATTTAAAAAAAATGTTATACTTTAAAAATAATTTCATGTAATAAAAATTTATCAACAAATGACAGATTCAACGGAATTCTTCTCGGAGTCTTATACTTTAAATTAATAGAAGCTTTCTTGAGATTACCCCATACAAAAGTGCGTAAAATGATCATTTTGTGATTAATTCTTTAAGGCTGGTGTATTATCTTCTTATTAGGTAACCCATAGCATTATAGTATTTGATGGTGATGATGATATTAGCTTGCGGTTAGCCAACAAAAATGACTTAGGTTTTGATTGATTTGGACGGCAGCAGAAGCAATGGTGATCAAGAACAGTTAGAACAATCGGTCCAGTTCGCCCACAAACAACCAGTATTATTGCATAACATAACTATGCGAATATAATCACTTTGGCCATAGGAGAAATGGAAATGAAAATGAAAACGTATAATATAAAGAGTATCGATTGTCACTTTCAATACTCACATTATGAAACGTATTGTGTGGTTAATCAATAGGTGATGGCGTTGAAAAGTGAACCGTGTTTAATATGGCAACAAACATGGGAATTTGGATTGTTGTATTATTGTCGTGATGTAATTTAGTCTCACGGGGTCACAATGCCTTCGATAAACGTGTTAAAAAACACACTACTTTCGTAACGACTGAATCTAATTACAATAACAGTAGTCAATTGGCTAATTAATTTATTCACTATAACAATATTGAAACATAATCTAAGTTTTTATACAAAAGGTAGTCTCAATTCCTCCCAAAGTCTTGCTATATGCTTACTGTGATTTTCTGGGTTGTAAATGTGTACGTATTTGCAGTAAATTGTTTATTAATGTCTTGTATAATCGGTTAAAAAAACATCAAAATATTAAGTTCATACAATAAATCCCAAATATACGAGCCAAGCTGCTTTTGGTGCATGGTTTTTTGACACAATTTAATATTAATTCATTATCTGTCAAAATGTTAATTAATTTTAAAAATTACTAGTAACACAGGTCATCGACTTAATCAGTATTTACCTTACAAATCAAGAAATCAGAGTAAACCTGGATCAAGACGATTGATTGGGATTTTGTTAAAATTATTCTCTATCCCATCGTAATATCCTATAAAATCGTTATAATTTTTTACTTGAGCGGGATTCGAACCAATAACCATTAACGTCTTAGTCCCTATGCTATGTATGTATTACGCTAGTATTGAAAACAAATTTTAAAGGACATTTAAAAAAATAAATAAATTATATTATGTATGAATAACAATAATACCTTTTTTATATGTTAATATGTACAGTATCAACATCAAATTTTAATAAAATTAAAGAGAATTCACCAAATCAATTAATATTTTAATAAAAATCCAACGCGTGTATAGAGAAATTTGTTTAAAAAGTACCCATCTTTTCAAGAAAATTCATGAATATATACATTTTGAATGTACACTTGTATATCAATACAATCATGAATGAACCCTATTTTTCTTAAATCTTAATTTGACAATATAAGTTTACAGATCGAGTCATGATCTTTTTGTTTGTATTTCTCTTAGTTGGTAGAATATTTCACAATTTATTATTAAGTGCGTGAAAAAGCTGATTTAATTCAACGCAACGCGAAACGTCATAAAGCGATTCGAGTAATTTAATTTGCCAACAATTTTACGACCAGATTTTGCAACAACCGACTACAATAGAAACAACAAATATCATCCAACTATTAAAATAATAATTATTTCGAGTTATTATGTCGAGAGAAGAATCTTATTTAAATATAAATGTGTGGTATTTCTAATGACTCGCTCATTATTATAATGTATTCAAAGTGTGGCGCCTTCAATAATAACAATCAATATTTATATGTGAATTGTGAATTGATCTATAAGCCTCATTTTTAAACTAATTCACACAATTATAAACATCGATTGCTAATTTCGCAACTTTGAGTGCATAAAACACGCATCTGGGATAACAATGAAAGGGAAATGTACTCATTATTCATATTTTCTTCACAATTATAAAATGTTGAAATCATCACGGGAAATGTATCAGTTTTCAATTATCATTTATGCAACTGTATTGAGATTGAGAATTTTTATTTTATATAACATGGACAATGTGTACTGTTAAAGTTACTTTTTGAATAACTAAACGTAGTTTGATTGAAACCACTGATATTAGAAGGCTGGACAAGTGGATGATAAATATCAAGATGGCGGACCAAACAGGTGAGTTTGATAAAGGCAATACTAATTGTCTCACTCAAACGCGTCTACTTGGTCCACCATCTTGATATTTGTACATACATGGCATTATTATTGGCGGTAACAGTTCAATACGATCGATTGTTTTTTTTTACAGAACATTTATATAATTGCACATATATATTTAGTTATATATTTTGTCATATTCTTAATATTACGTAAAAATAGCCGAATTTGGGGAATACATATAAAAACAATATATAATATTACATCAATTTTGATATATTTATATGTTAAATCAAACGTGTCATGTGATTGAGAGTATCAAGTGCGTGCTTTTCCAAATTATTTATTATTTTCTCACATAGGAAACCATTAATCAGTGATCCATGTGTATTTAACACACGTGTCGTAAGTGTAATATTATTTTTATATTAGCTAAGACTTTTTAGAATCGACCGAGATGTTTAAATAGTCCGAATAAACTAGTGTGGGAAATAAACCGACAATACTCGACAAAGGCCTTGTCAGACTTTTGCGACACTTTCAAGAAAAACGCGTGTATATTTTCACATGACTTATCCATCGTAAAAATATAAAACTTATTGAATCTGATACATATTCGTATAATAGCTTTACTGCATAGAGTGGATAAGCTACATCTTGAGCAGTCACATTGATAAAAAATATTTTAATTTAATCAAAACTGTTTCAAAATAATCTCAATTACCTTGCAATTTTTGTTTTATATAATTTAACGCCTTAAATATCAAAGTGATATTATTTTATTATTATTCAAGTTCTAACGTATCAAAATTTCTATCAAATATTTTGTAAATTTACACTGCTTTATTTGATTTTTGTATCAGCTATAATCATTAAGTATCTACTTTCACATTTATAATTCTTAAACCTTGGCCAAGAGGGTGAAAAACATGTCTTTATATACTCACAATTGTAGAGCACTACCCGGCTCACATTTTTATTTAATTTTCGGAATAACAAAATAATTTTTATAAAATAAAATTACTGTTTTAAAATTTGCATTTACCTTTATAGTTTTTCTCGTGAAGATTGATGTATGAAAGCCGTAGATATATATTATATAGTTTTTTGTGTACATATCAGAGAGTTGAAATAAAATAATACAATAATAATAAAACAATTTAATAAAGGAAATCGTTGCAAAGCTCGAATACGTCAAAGCACTTCACCACAATCACTTGAACTAAGTGTGATAATAATATTTTTAATTTATCAGTGATTAAAGAACAATGCGTGCGAAAAGTAATTTCCATTGCACGGGGTCAAAGTATCATATTAAAACTTAACGCGATGATCCATTGTAATGCGATATATTTTCACATTTTTATATTTTAGTTATAGTGAAATAAATATTATTTTTCTATCGATTTCGAAATGTCTCAATTGGGTTACATGTAATATCACGTTATGTCGGTTTGAGACAAGTTTCAGCGGAAATCACGGTGACAACAAGCGGAGACGTTCTATGGGAAACCAATGAGAAATATGTATGTTAAGCGGAAAAAATATTAAATTTAAATAACGGTTGTTCCAATAAACCATCAAAGTCAGAGAAAAATAATCACGGATGTACAATATTCAATATAATCACAATTAAATTGAGACGTCAAAGGTTTAACCGTGTAAAATGTTTTACAGCAATAATGTCCATAAGGATTCGCTGCGGACGATAACCGTTAAGTGTGCAAAAATAAACAATTATATTTAAATAAATATTGATTATCCGTGGCCGATAAACATATCGACTGTTCGCAATGTAATTTTGGGCCTTGTAATGTAATGAAGTGGTCTCGATCGAAATTGTATTGCAAATTCTCTTATACCGAAACGAATTGCCGGATATTGTCGCTTCGAGTCATTTTTATATTGGATATGATGCAAAGGGTTATTGAGAAAGTATACTTATATAATTTAAAAATAGTCTTTTACTATATAATATTATGCAATATTCTCTTCAGATTTAACCATTGACAAAAAACTAAATATTCAATTCCATACAAAATAATCACTTTATCCATTTTTAAAGGATGATTAAGTTAACAATAAGAGTGGGTAATTTTACCATCGAATTGTGATCTTTGCGTAAATAAAAATATACTTAACATTAACAAGTGAGGATATTTTTTACAAATTGTGATTTTTTTGCAAGACAATCTTTTAGTTAAGTAGGGCAAATAATTTTCTAATTAATTATTATTTAAACAATTATAAAGTGAAAAAATAGATAATGTTTTGTCGGACTTTCGTTAATGTATTAATTAATTAATCTACTATTTCATGATTAATTATCAACATAATTATTTATCTTATTTATTTTTTAACACAATGCACTGGGAAACAATAGATTAACACATGTAATTTTTAAAAGTAATTAAACCAGAGTAATAGCTCAGGGGATAAGAAGCGTGGCTACAAATACTGTGGTCATGGGTTCAAAATCCCGCTCAAATCAAAACTTTTTAAATTGATTTTATCGTTTATCATGATTGGGAGATCGGGAATAATATTGTCTTGATTGTCTTGATCCAGGTTTACTCTGATTTCCTATATTGTAAGGTAAATACTGATTATTAAGTCGGTGACCTGTGTAACTAGTAATAGTTAAAATCACCGACAGACAATTAATTAACACGTTGTGTATAAACAAACCCTCTCAAAAAAAGACTCTCTCTAAAAAAACATAAACCTTCTCGGGGCGTAAATAAATAAATAAATAGAATATTAATAGATACAGTATGCAAAAAGTGGGCAGTTAACGTTAATTTACTTCAACAATTAATAAATTAAAAGATTGTTAAAAAAAAATTCAACCCTTTCTAATTTGAATGATTTGCTTATAAAATTTTAATTTATTTATATTACAAACGTTAGTGAAAATTAAAAATGTTAGTGATCTTTTTTAGGAAATTTACTTTAGGAACAATATTGAATGTAATAGTGTAGCTCTATTCGTATACGTACCAATATATTTGGCACTAGTACGACTCACCAACGCACTCTCATTACACTATTATATTGAATACTGTCGATAATTAAAAACAGTTCCTATAAACGTATTATATGAAATTAAACTCTCATAGGAAATATACTTTAATTGGTAGTTTTGAAAGTTATTAAAGTTCTCCTCAATACAAGATATTAATTTAAACACAGGCCATTGAGCGGCCATTAATAAAGTGCGCATGGAACCCGTTGAGTTTATATGCGAAATGTAAGTAACCGGGCACTGAAATGACTTTTTTAAAAATGCAAACGAATGTACTTTATCTTAAGGAGATAAGAAGTTACCCGAGTGGACGATTATTATCGGATTAACATTGGTGGAGCGAGTAATTATGAAAGTATTTCCGTTCCATGTTCCGCCCTTTATACTTGTGTAAGTTTTTTTTTACATATTCACCGACCAATGTTGATAAATTAAATTGTGTATATACTCATTATAAAGAGAATCTTTAAAATAATATTTTTATATGATTCATAATAATACTGTTCCTGTACAAATAAAAATAATATGTAATTTCAAAAAAAAAAAATTAAGAGTCTAAGCTATGAAAACAGTGGTGGTTGAAAGTGCTGAGACATTTAAAAAAAAATCACTTTATCTATCATTGAAATTCCACGACAACGACTACATTATTAATTTAACTATAAAAATTACATGTCCTATTCCTATTCCATATATTTTTTAAATCAGATAAAAGCAGTTATTTCTCTTCAATATAAAAATACTATGTAGGGTGAGAAAGTTGATATTTTTAAATATACTTCTTTTAAATAGTGATATTTATCATAGTTTGATTGTAAAAGGGCTAGTTATTTATTTTATAGTTATATATGATAGTCTTCATCGAAAAATCTGTCCCTTATTTTTGACGTTAGAATTACGTCTCTTTCTTGCTGGAATTTCAGTATTATTTGATAAAATAAAAAATAAAAATCACTTTAATAATACACTTATAAAGATTGCATAAATTTAGTTAATTAAATATCATTTTGTTCGCTGAAAATAACAAGCTATACATTAGTCGAGAGGCTTCAGATAAATATATTTTTGGTAATCAAGCCTTTGTAGATTAAGCCTTAATACATAATTAAATAAATGAGGATTACTTAAATACACAAGTACTAAAAACGTTGTCGTTTTAAAAAATTTATACTAACCCAACCTAACAAAGCTCACAGAGACAACGGGATAAATTGATTTTGCCAATGATGTGCCCTATTTTTTTAGATCATATTTTCGATCTAAGACAAAAACGAATTTAGATTTGAAATTCGCATGTCGAAATTGATGATGTTCTGAGTTCACCTTGGTTGTGATTAAAACTCGGTCACAGTGTGTCGTAAAGCTCTTTAAACGGTGCAACAGTTAGCCAAGTATATGAAGTTCTTTGGGCGAATATGGGAAAAATTCCAGCACTTTTCCCACAATTAAAAGGCAATCCGCAATCTATGGTGAACAATGTGAGGAGATTGCGACATATTACACCGGATCCTTGACGATGTCGAAACTGATGAGCTTTTTGCTTTTCGGAACACAATGGATGCAAATTTTTATGTCACTCTGTGTGAAATAGGATACTGGGATTATTAGCTCATTCCCACGACAAATGTATGTATATTATTTGAACCGATAAACCACGACAAATAAGTGTCTATTTTATCGTACATGTCGTGTGTTAAATATCATAATTTCACAATATTCGATAAATTCTATTGAAATTCATTACCGGAGTCGATTGGTTATATTGAAGCTCAGTATCTGTTTAACAGTTATAAGAGTGAGTATTTTTCAACACTTTCAATTAGACTTAAAATATTTAACTATGGAATCAAAATGCACTGTGAATGTGAAAAAGGCTGTTCAAATTTTATTCAACCTATACATAATTACTCTCAATTATAAAAAAAAAACGCTGGATAATAGACTATGGATAAACTTTGTAGTCAAATATAAATATTAGTAATAGTCTTTCACATAGAAATAGCAACAGATATTCATAAAAAAACTAGTATCAATAAAAAAATATCAAAGCAAATGATACATTTAATATGTTTTTGGCTTTGGGTTTAATTCAAGACCTAGTCCGAGTTCATTTATTTATATATTTTTAATCCTTTATTACCTATTAATAAAACATTTGAAGATCCCTTCAAAAATGAGTTTATTTTAGTGATATTTATAACTGCAACTTATGGTTTAAATATATCTCTTGTTAACGAAACTGAACCTTAATTCTTCCCATTCTTACCTTGTACACGGAATATTTCTTGTATAATATTTATTATATTCTATTGCCGAAAGAATTAAGTCTTCTTTCAAGCGATTATTATAAATGTAGTGCAATCAAAATGAGAAAATAGAGAGTAAATGCTTAGTGAGAGTACATCAATCAATCAAATAGTCATCGCTTGTTTGAACAGAAATGCCATTCTTATTTCAGCGATCATTATGTATATGAAAAAACTAATTGGTTAAGTGGTGCATAAGTTTTTTCTAAGAACTAATTAAAGGCAGTAGTAATAAACGACCTGACTTCTAACAAAAAACTGTAGTGGATAGCTCATCGTATTTCCCCATGTGATTAATGACACGACTGACTCATAAATAGAACCTTCTTTTGTGTCCAAAGCGAAATTGAAAGCTTTTTTACATACAATTTAATCGATATTATAATGGCGATGGAGAATACATTCCATTATTGAATACTATAATAATAAATTATTTGATTGAAGTAAACCTGAAAAAAAAACTCAATACCTATTTTCTTACAACTATGTGTTAAGATGCATCATTTAAATTAAATAAAGATCGCTGGCTTATTTGAAAAAAAACTGTAACATTTTATAGTAAACAGGGGAATGTTTTCGAATATTTTCTTGTACACGCTTGAGATATCATTATTTTTATGAATTTATTTTAATGTTAACATCTTTTTTTTAACATTTTTTTTATTACAGTTACACAAGTTCACCGATAGAGTGGCTCTCCATATCTTATCGCCTTATATTCTATTTAAAAAAAAATCCAAATCACAATAGCTGATCGAAATAATATTATTAGAAAGATGTTCACTGTTTTAAATTCAAATTTAAAAAAAATACTACATGAAAAATTTCCATTGATTTTAAGTAAATCATTTTTTAGCAGTCTATACAAAAAACATATTATTTTTTATAATATCCCAGTACTCTTGGTTTATTATCAAAGTCCGCCAAATGCCATTTTTCTATATTGTAATGCTACTTTTTGCCAATTTTCGAATAAATGATACTATTCCTCTTTCAAACTTTTAACTATTTGACCATTAATTAACGGGGATTTAAGTAGTACCTACATAGTATTTGAGAGAATAATTTTCATAAAACAATCTTTTATAATGAATTTGTATTTTTATGCATAGAATGCCATTTGTGCCACCTTTTTTTGATCCACATTTCATACAAATAAAAGCCACATTTTGGTGGACTCTCTATATTATTGTATCGTTTTATTGGTTTATGAAAACGTACGTACGTATTAGAAAGTTCTATCGGTATGCCGAATGGAAAATGATCTTGATATTTTATGATGCAAAATATATTACAAAAGTAGAGCTCCTTTAAGGTCTTTCATTCATATATTATAAATATTATTTTATATTCAAAGCATAGCTCCAGGCTTTGACCTCGCGCATCTGAGAGCTTCGACAGCTCATTGCTACTGGGGAAGAAGAATAGATTATTGCAAAATATATACCACATTCATTATTGAATATCCCAACAGTGTGTATTATAGTCTGGCTCATTGATTGAATTCGCAATAAAACAATCAGATTATTGTTCGCAAACGAGAACTATGCAATAGTGTGAATGATTGCTGACTTGCGTAAAGTTTGACGTTATTAACACATATTATCACTTCAAGCATATTTTGATTTAAAATAAGCTTATATGAGTCAATATTCCACCAAAATAGGAGATCGGAAAGTTTCACGTCAAAGTGGTGTTAAGAATTAATTATAAAAAATGGTCACTAACCGACTGATGATTTTCAGGCAATTACCAAAAACAAAACATAAAAATTACAAAATAAAATATATATTATTTCAGCAACAAAATTGATTAACTTATACATCAAAATCTCATCAAGACGTTAGTAAATTTATAGAAAATACTCTACAATTCAAATTAATATAATAAATACAGGTTTTGGGTGGAATAAGGGCGGATAACCGAAAAAGTCTTCTAATAAAAAATTTATTGTAAAAAAACTATTGTAAAAAAAATGTTAGACCTGTTACAAAAACCAATAAATACTTCATCATACTAAAGTAAGAATGTTGTATTAACATAATTATATTAAAACTAACAATTTCAGTATACGCTCTTATTACACTCAGCCCTTTAATTGTAATAAAATCGAAAAAGAATTTTCAATAAACAATGTAAAAATCATCGAATTCTTAATTGAAAATCAAACTTACAGGCACATAATTTACTCAAATGATTAGTAATCTATAAAATTAATTAACATTGACAATGTATGTGAAGACAAAATCATGATTCGAAAATAATTAAAACTATAATATTCTTGTAAGAATACTGTTATATTTTATTGAGTAGTTCATTGTGTATTTTAGGGAAAATTCTTGTAGCTTTAAATTTTTAATTTATTTTATACACTCTTGGGTAGTAAACTAAGGTTTTCAGATACATTGTATGAAAGGGTGACGTAAAATAGGTGTAAACAGTAGAACGAAAACACGACATGGGTTATACTAAGAATATTCAGGTTAAAGTTCACAAGAAGTACAACCTTCATGACCATGCAAAGAGCATATAAATCATAACTGACCTCTTGAGAGCATATAATTTTATTTAGAAATGTATTTTTTAAAGAGTGACTTTTTGTATCCTAAAAATGGTACGGTGCCTTTGTACGGTATTTAGTTCAACAAACTGGTATTTTCTAAGGTTATTTGTTATTGGCATCGCTTTTAGCACATGAAACAATGCGATTCTTTGTTGTAAGCACTAACTAAGAACAGATGTTTCTTTTTGTGTTTCAGCTGAGTAACATTATTGTGGACATTTTCTGTTGACTATGAGAGACATGACACATCACCGGTAAGTAAAATATCTTATCGTAAAATATTATACCTACGTGATTTTATACTCGAAAGCATTCAGAATTGATTTTTTACATTTGTAAAAAGACGATGTACGCGTGATTCTGGGCTCGATTTCACAAACAAAAAGCGAGAATGAAAAACTATTACGCGATTTTTCATTTGGTAGATGAAGGGAAATCAGCGGTGCGTTGATCGGATGACGCGATAACGGCTTTGCTTCGATTTCTCCTCGGAAATTATAACTAGACCACACTTTCCCTCTATACACATTATTCTATAAAATGCTGATTTGATTTTTCATATTTTTCCGATATGTTATATTCGTCAATTGTGCCCAAATTGCAGTGACTTTATACGACCCACGTATACGCGTGCGGTTTACCGATATTCATTTAGTTTCTTTTTCCATTAAAAAAATGTTTGTACAATACGATTTAAATTGATACCGAAAAAGTCAAGTCAATATAAAATATCCACCTGTATTATTCTATACTCAATATATATAAACATCGATTATTAAAATTATTTTATTAAATATATTACATATATGAATGGCCTAGTTATACCAAAACTTGCAGGACTCGAATCTACGTCTCCTGATTTGTACTCAATCTCTTTATCAACTAAGCTGACATAATATATACTTAATATATACACAGTATATCATTACAATGTAGTCTTGTTAATTCAACCCATAATATTTTTTTTACTAGTATCTTAAAGCTAACTTAACCTATTTATATATTATAATTTCCTTAGTCCTCTTCGTCACAAATTAATTCTTTTAATTTTTTACTCTGAAATTCTCCCTATATCGTACTATTATAATTATTTAATAATTTATATACTACCATTTCTTTATTCAGTTTGAATTAATACAATAATTGATAATGCGATATATCTTAGGAAGCAGAATCTTTTTCATTATATCTTTAAAATGAAAATTTTTATTTAAATATTAAATGAGTAATATAATATTAAATTGAAGAAGGTAAGTAGAAACATGAAGGGTCATAAATAATAGCAGCAATTAAAGCAAAATAAGAAAACTAAACAGCAATTTTATTGGGTAAAACCATATTTAAGTTAAGTGAGTCATTAAAATTTACTTTATTTATTATAAATTCATAATTTGGGGTAAAGTATAAATATTATGTTTATTTTTTTGGGATAAAATGGGACAGCCAACCGTCTGATTAGTGAAAATATTCAAATTATCGGATTTATCAGTATTAAAAGAAAAAAATATGGAAAAAGTCCTTTATCCCGACCTTTTTTTGACATGATATATTATGTCAATTATTTGATATAAACGATGGTTTTAGATTAGTTATATGTACTAATAGACGCCTCTTATATCAAGAAATTATCGAAAATTGCCGTTATATTGATATAATTTTTTGAACAGAATAAATATTTATTAACTGTTTTTATAGTCGTTTGGAAAATGATTGGTTAAAACATAAGTATGCTAGCTTAGCTAGCAAAGCTTTGAAAAAAGCCCAATTCCATATTATATTTTATTTTGTAAATAATACGAAAACAGCTTCAGATAACACAGAATGTGAAAAAATCGAGAAAAGATGCTGTTATTTGACATTATAATAGATTATTGTATTGAATTGTATAGAAGGAAGTGAAACGCGTATCGAATCATAACGGATAAACGAGCACTTACTTTTTCATTGTCCAAAAATCGTGTCGGTCGGCGACACTGATCATTGAATTTCGCTATCTTATAAAAGTTTTACTCTTTTATAATGTTTTTTAATCTAATTTACCATCAATGGAAGTTTCACTTGATACATAAAAAAATATTTTATTGGAATAAGAATGGGTCAATGATAAATTTAGGCTTATTTATTAATTATTAGTAGAAGTTAAATAAAAATTAGAAGACTTGCTCTAAAGGATGCTGAAACTATTTTTTAAATAGCTTATTTAAAAAAAAATCTTTCACACACAATTTAGTTAAAATTTTGATGGATAGCCTAGGATTCGGATATAAAGGTAAAGCAGCTGTATTTATATTTTTTCCGTTAAACGCAAAAAACATATACAACAATAAACAATCTAAAAATCCAAACTGATATATAATCCACTCAACTTAAATTTGGTTTTACCCAAAAAAACTGTTATTTAGTTTTTGAGCATTATATTTTGTAATGGTTTTGTTATTGTTGTTATTATTTATCAATCTTCATATTTGTAAATGGGTTTTTATTTTTTTTCCCATGCTTTCTATAATTTAATACTATTATTCATGTCAAATTTAAATAAAACATTCTCATGTTAGTTATAAGTAAAAAGATTTAAACACTCTATACATCTAAGTCTATTCCCAAAGATGTATTGTTCTTATAATCATTGTAAAAACTTATGCATAATAAAGATATTGTAATATATAATCTACAAAAAAGGCATTGTCGAATTAATTTTGGTTGTAAGCAAATGAGTTTCCCCGCCGAATGTTTGTGAGTAAGTTATTTCATTTTAATTCATATCAGCCATTCAGTGAACTTGATATGCTATAAATTACACTATAATCGTATTCAATTGATTATAAACAGGTCTGATGTTTTATAGTATCCCTTTGAATATATTTATAAGTCCATTACTCTAAATAGCTTGTTATGGGAGGCGGTTTGTTGTGACAGGAATATGTAAGATGCGCCTGCATAATTCTCGTGTTATCTGAGGAGGCTTTTACGCCGACGGGAGTGACTTTGTGTGAAATTCCATAGTTGAATTGTATTATCTTTATGTTGGGAATAAAAGGGAAATATTACCCTGCCGATGAACAACGTGGACCGTAATTCAGAAAGCAATTGTCGAAGTAAAGCAGCTCCACTTCTAAACGACTCTTAGTTATGGCTTTCATTGCCTTCATCCGAAGAAATATTATCACCTTTAATATAATAATTTAAAATTTATAAACATACATTTTAGATTGTTGAAAGTGTTGACTTCTGGACTGAATTCCATCATTTAAAGAAATTTATCGATATTACACCAAACGAATTTCTTTAAAATTATTAGAATAATTATTGTAGTCAGTTCCTTACTGCTTGTAGTTAAACCCACGAATAAACTACCTTTAATTTTCAAATTTCTTTTTTTTTTATTAAAAATTGAGAATATTGACTGAGAAATCGACTGTCAAGTGAAATATTTAAAAAATACATAAAACCTTTTATTATTTTCATTGTGGAATTTCACATTATTTCAATAAAGAGTCCGAGGATTTTTTATCAGTATTTTTTTGTTAATGTAGAATTTTTTGTTGTTATTTTTGTTAATCCTCATATTTTTAATGGGTTTTTATTTTTTCTTCATACTTTTCTTCATATAAAATAAATTTGAAAATTCTCATGTTATTTAAGTCTTATTCATAAGATGTATTGTATTATCAATCAATATCTTGTATTCAGTAAAATGGTGGAAAATATATATTTATATCTTTAGTTTCATTGACGATTTTTAAAGTGGTGTTGTTTAAAATATTTTTATTAATATATTTTATTTTTTAAAGTGTATTACAGTAAAATAAACAGTGCACATATGATAGAATAAAATTGCATTCAATTAAAAAATCTCACATATTCTTTGTTTCTTTAGTTTGTAGAGCAAATGTAAAACTATAGATACACGGAGAGATGAACTGCAAATCGATGTGATTGGTTGCATTGTAGTGTTACCAATCATGACTTTTTTGGTGAGTTATATAATCTATGAGAATTTCTAAAGTGTAAAATTTACTCTACAAACACAATGAAAAAATAATGCATTTGTATTAAGTAAGCTGAGCGTCTCCCGGCTTCATGTGCTGAAAAATGTCTTAAATTTGTAAATTATACTTATAATTACCTCGGTTGTATAAGCATAGAGGTCTGATTTATTTGTTTTAGGTCTTAAAATACGTACAGATTGTGTCTCAGTAGCTTTAACTAAAGGTCAAGTTGGTTGAAAGTCGTGGCGCGTGGCACCTTTTGCTACTGCTGATCTAAACCACCCATTATCTGATCACTGCCTTTCTATCCCACCATGTAACAAACACGTGCCCACAATTATATTAAATAAATAAAATATGTATGCCTGAGAGGATAAAGTGTGCTCACATTAAATAGTAGTCCGGATTGATCTATCTCGCAATATATTTAATTTGAAGAAAGTAACGATTGATCCACGACTAATAAGTTAAGGTTTTGCGGTACACCACAAGCAACATTGTAATACTAACATCATTGTCCAATGATTCACGACTCTTCTATGCCTCATCATCAAATTTCCATCCTTGCCGCAACATTCAGCTGCTATAAAATATATTGTGTTTTTGATTGCAGCAAATATGACATTAATAACATGAAAAAAATGTAAAATCCATCTCGAAATTGTAATAAAATAAACGAGTCCATTTTGCTAAAAAAATGGTAAAATTAATTCGATCATATCATTCATATCTCATGATTATTTAAATCTAAAAAAAAACACTCTCCAGTGACATTCCATACGCTCCATATTCTTCTAATTCGCTCACAATTTATATTTTAAAAATGTATAATATACAGTTATATAATAAAAAATTCAAACCCATCGAGCGAATGAAAACAATGGTATATATTTTCATACTTTTATTTTTATTCGGTTGTATAGTATTGTCAACGAAGGCGTACTCGCCAATTTTAAAATGTTAAATTAAGAAATAACATATTTCTTTAAATTATATATAAAAAATAACAATATTTATTTAAGTATTATATTTTGCTATTTTTTATGTGGAATTAAGAAATCTTTTGAATTAAATCGAGTAAACGCAGAAAAAACGTACATTTGTAAAACTAAATAATATTGTTTACTTTCTCTCATAGTTTCATTTTCTTTGAAATTTAGTAAATCAGAGATATGTGGACTTGACATGTTAAATTAACTATTGTAGATATAAAAACTATAGGTAGTCTTGTAAAAATGAAATAAATAAAGGGCTCAGTTTAAACGTCTCCCAAATCCAGTTCAAATGAAACAGTTCATCATTGTATTACATTAAAATAAAGTAATAGATAATGAATTCATTTATGATATTTAAAGTCAATTATTACAGCTCAGATGTGGTAGAGTTAGTCATAGCCAATAATTGAAAAAAAATCAGAGGCTTTCATTATAATTTCTTTCATTGGGCAATCGATTGCTCCACGATGCGGTGACCTGAATAAATCGCGCTTCGGCGGCCTGAAGCTTTCATAAAAAAATAATATGGAGCTTTAGTGATTTTGGCATATATTTAAGGCTATTTCTAGTAAATGGGTATTGTGGTTGTTGTTTGTGTAGTTGGTATTTTGCATAGATGACAGCAGAGCGCGTGGTGGTGTCAGTGAAAAGGTCAAATCATTAGTAAAGTGCCTGGGGCGGGTGCCATGTTCCAACCTATATATATTTCAACTTTATATTTTACAACTTGCACTATGCTAAAAACAGGGCCTTGCAATACCAAATAGTGCCTTAATAAGGCTGTGTGATTTTTGTATAAATTTTTTTTATTTAATTGGGGCCGTGTTCTTCAAACAGTGAGGTAATTGACTCGAGACTGAAATCTTAGTAAATGCTGCATTTTGGTTTAAACGAATTACACAAAAAATAATCAATAATTTTTTTAGTTAGGTTGCCCATTTTTTTAAGAAATCAACCCATGATTATTAATATGTAAAATCATCAATTGTGATTATGTTGGGTTAAGTTGTTTTTTTTAAATAATACTACAAATATCTCCAATTAAACCAGTGTTTTATTTATATTATAATTTGAGAGATTTATTGGATTTCTACATATTACTTTTTTTCAAATTGTTAAAAATATTTTTGTATTAACCGTCTTTAATTGTTACTTCTATATAATAGTGTATGCGTGCGGCGCGTATGCATGTACACAAATACTTTTACCAAGATCTAGAATATTTGTACACACACGACTCACTAACACACTATTATATTTAATACAGCCCATAATTTTAGATACATACAATATGTACTTTCAACAAATCATCATCATCAGGGGCGCTTAGAATCTTTAATAAAATTTTCTACCAGCACATCGCTTATAATATAAAAAATACTGCTTATTTGTCATTTATTGTGTACCTATGTTTTAAAAAAATATTTATCAAAAATCCCAGATATTATTCATCGGGCATTTTTCACGGAAATTAATAATTTGTTGACACATTAGAAAATCAAACTGAATGTTATTTTTATATTTTCAATGAAATTATTATACTTCTGAGCCCCTGTAGTTTGACCACAAAATGATGTAATATTATTATAATGTTTGACGCGATGTCTTTCACTCACTATGAACTACTGTCAAGCTTTCAGAAATAATAGAATTGATTAAACTAACAGAGTATTCATACATATTTCAAGAAAATAAACTTCTTTCATGATCAAATATAAGCGAGTGCACGAACAGTGAACTGGATACCAACAATAAAACAGTTGCACAGATGTTCATGGTGCAAATCTTCCATCACGAGCTCTTACTCACCTAGAAAATAATGTGAAATTTTAAAAGGAAAAAAAAATATAACAAACTAAGCGGACAAAAACCTGGTTGGGACGTGCCGAAGGTGTCGTGTATGAAAATCACAATAGACTTTGTTGCTCAAAAATTTTGAAATGGGAGCTTTCACAACACTTTGTCTAAAAAAAGAACGAAAAATAAACCTTTACACGCGAAAGAAATTACATATTATCGATTTGAATAGAAAATAGATTGTGTTTTCTTATATTGGTACTAACAATTTGACTACTAAGATTTTTTGTGGTATTTAAAAAAATGCTGTATTTTATACACTGTTCTGTATTGTTTTGGAAATTTTTCATTCAAGATCTATTGTATGCATATTTAAATAATATTATTATTTTCTCCATATCAGATAAAGTAAAACTTTAACCCGAAACTTGGCAATTAGACCAGGAATGTATTTTTTTCATCGAATTTATTTTAAAAGATATATAATAAACATATATAATTATGGTACACAAATATATTTGCAAAAATATGGAGTTCGATAAAAAAAAGATTCATAACTCAATATTTTTTTATTATTTGCTCGGCGATATTTAAAATAACATTTTTTTAATTATAAATATAAGTGGAGGCTTTTGAGTTGTATACAACTTTTAATTCAACCGGTATAAATCAAGTTAAATATTTATGTAAATAATACTTTAAGCTAAAAAAGTGTTTTGTTTTTACAAAGAAAAATTATTAATAACATGTATCACAATTGCGGGAAATTTTACATTTTTTTTAAGAATTCACAAAATATATTCTGAAAAGTCGAAGATGATAAGTTTTTAGAAATAATTGTCTTATGTTAAGAAAAATAGCTGATACATATGTGTCCATAAAAATAAGGTTTGAGAATCTGAAGTGATATTTTTTTAAACAATCACATTTTTAACTACTAGGTTAGGTTTATTGAATGCGAAGCTTTTGCAGTCATAGAAAACACAATGATCCTGAATATTTTTGTGTGCAAATCATAAACGGTGTTCTCATTTCGACATCAAGAGGGTCATCTAGTCTAAATGTTATGAAATAATATGAAAAGTACACCATGGAGACAATGGCTCTCTTCACCATGCAATACTATCCAATACAATACAATAGAAATACACTTGAATAAGGCCTCAAGTCTATATAAATAACTTGACGCAATACTTACTTGGTGTTAAAAATAATTGCCCTACTCGACACACTAAATCATCACGATTATCATTACACTTGCATAATGGATGACAACGATCAACAATACCAATGACTCTATACTAATATTCACAATTTTATATATAACACACATTATATTAAAAAAACTGTATAAATCTATAAATTATTCATTCATTGTTAAGAAACCTAGAGTATGTACGGGTAAAAAACGGGCTACGGGTACGGGCTTTGAATTTTTATATTTAACTGAAATACACCCTCTTCGTTAATTCATAAATTTATTTGAATTTATTCTATTATTTATCTAATATAGTTATTACAGTTACATAAAGTCATCAACATGACGGCAATTTCCTACTTAATAACTGCCTGAGTCTTCATCTTATAATCCTTTAAATAGTGTTCTGGATTGAGACGACTTTATGGGATTTAATTATGAAATAAATGAACTAATACTTCTATATAAATATGTACTGGTAAATGAATTTAATTAGTTGCAAGCAGTTTTTGCTTTAAAATAATAGAAAGTGTGTTTTCACATTATTTAAAATCATGTTTCTCTAGAAATAAACATACCTACATTATCTCATTTATGAAAAATGATGGTTATTATTCCATAACGACGTGTCTTCAAATAAAATGTATTTAAAGTGCCAAATTAATAATTGGATACAAGGTCAAAACATTCTAACATTCGGCAAAAATAGTTGACCTGGATGTAATAATGCATTATTGTATTGAAAATGAAAGTTTTCCTTAAAATATGATAATGATAAATTATTCACAATCGATATAATTTGCGATGGGCTTTTATGGTCATGTTCGATTTGTTGCCGAATTTCAATAACATTTGTAAGAATCGACCTACACTTCTAACAATTTAAATCACGAGCTATTATTTTAATGATGTAAATCATCTATTTCTTTGATGTATGTGGGAGAAAATAATTCCATAGTATCGATTGGTCATTGCATTTTAAAATATGCCGTAGTCTTATTAAGTGATTATTATTCAATAGTTATAGCTGTAAACATTATATATCGATAAATTGTAAATATGCAAATTGAAGTTTGAAGGAAGACTTGGAGTTTGGATAATTTTGATTTTGATTTTATAACACTATACATAAAGTTTTGCATAAATATATATATATGTATATTTAGAGGTACGTATTTTCTAAAGAAATTGGAAAACTTAGTTTTACCCTAGAATCTGATTTTCTAGCCTATATTTCAAATAATATAATTATTTAAAATTTTATAACGCACACAAAACAAAAAAAAACTTGACGTTGACAATCAATATTTTTTTATAAAAATTAGATATTACTGTTGACTAATTTTAATTAAAAAAATTATCTTTTATTTATTTTAAATAAATGAATGCTTTCATACTATGTGTGATATAATAATCTCAGTTAATATGATTTTAAATAAATGTGTGACAATATTTCGGGTTTCAAGTCTGTTGGTGCGTTGAAGTCTACATTATTAATGTAAGCAATTTTTCAATGGTTTATACTGTGACTTATTTATTTAATATTATATGGTCAATAAACAAAGTTGGCAAGAATGACAAGCTGAAGTCAAGACAAGATTTGAACCTTCGTTGATTGGTTATTAAATTTTTTAATTAACCACTCTCCGTGGGGTCCATCTCATTTTAATCACACGTCCCATCGATAAAGTATTAAAATCAATACCATAATGAATATTGATAATTGTAAAAATAATATACATTCACTCGATTCCTTATTTTATTATTCAAAAATATATTTAAAATACAATTTATTTATATACACACGTGTGTCGCAGACGTAGACACGACTTTGAATCATTTCAATGAACATAAAATAACGCCTACAATATAACCATCCAATAACAATAATATTTTTAATAATAAAACACAATTAATTAATCACAAAAATATGAATCCATCAATAAACTCCATTTGTTATAATTCAAATTATAAAAAAAAATTATAAATGAAATATTTTTATTTTTTTTACATTTTTATCAACAAAATATAATCAAATATTACTTTTTTTTATTCTTTTTTTAAGATATTAAAGGGTTGAGAATACAAATCACATTACTGGCTACAAATTTGCTTACAATGAAATGTCACATCACGCGTTTGTGAATTAATCTCCCAGCATATCATTATTTGGCTATTCGATCTAAAGTATCGTCTTTATTAATATATTTTTTTAAATAAACGTATTAATAATAGAGCTTATTTATATTCTGATTTTATTCACTATTAAAAAATTATATATAATTTCTTTTCGATACGAAAAATGCATTCAAAGAGAGAATAGAATGGGCGTAAAGGCCGTATTGGTTGACTTACGACATTATGGTGATTGTCACGCCAATATGAATTGTCAGACTTGATACTAAACATTTTGAGTTTGTTATATTTATATTTTAATATTTTAAGAATAAAACGAGAGAAAAACACTTATAACTGTGGGTAGACTAAAACCATTGTTGAAAGATTTAATTTATCAAATTTTATGCATCGGTCTCAATTTATACAAAAAATAGATTTATACGACATAAATAATATCAGTGAATATTTTGATAAAAAATTATTATTTAAATAAAAAAATCGTTTTTCTTATGCAATTTTTATATATATTTTTATACGCACCAAGTAGTTTTTTAGAAAATGTTTAAATGTAGTGTTTAGACCAAAGATTGTGTTAGGTTATCGAATTAACCTGTCGGTTATCTATTTGACGTTTAAGGTTTCACAGGTAACCGATAGGCTGCTTCTGCTAGTCTTAATAATCATTTCAGTATTCACCTTACAATCCAGAAAATCAGAATAAATCTGAATAGAGGCCACAGTGCTTATTTTACCCATGTGCTTTATCCAGCGAGCTATTTTTTTGGCTGGTTTGCTAAATCAATAAAATAATTAACATTTATTTAAACTAAATTTTTTAATAGATGAACAATGCTCTTGGATTGAAATCATATTCAATATTAAAATAAATATATATTAATTATTCAATCTTTGATCACCTCAATCAAAATATTCGACTGGGAGTACTTTACTTTTATATTTACATCCTAGGATTATTAGACTGATTATGACGACTTATATTATCTGATCGATAATATTTATATTTTAAAATGTTTTATTATTGCAAGATGAGGGGCGGTTCCATGGTGTATGTAAGAGAAACACCATGATTAGCATAACTAACAGTCATCATTATAATAAGCACACATAACTATAACCCCATACAAATATCATTACCGACAAATGTTTATCTTCTCCAAATGTCATCGCACCTCGTAATACAGGAATATTTTAGCATACCAATGCGCTGTATTAATAAATGTATTATTTCAATTATTTTATACGATATCGAGACGCAAGTTCAATCCGATATCTCAACTATTTAGCATATCAACTGGAAATAATCGTATATATCATCGAATGCAATGTTGACACTCGCGCTCTTACATTATTATCGGATAAATCTACTATTCCACATTCATTTGCATAAATTATATTTCAATAAGTTATTATGGTATATTTGAGTGCAAGTAACAATTAATCATTTTTAAAATAAAGATAGAAGGCATAAGAATCATTCATATTATATTAATCTGTGTCCCAAACAATTGTTAAAGTAACCTAACCATATATTTTTAAAGCAATTTTTTTAATGGCAATTATATTCATGGTAGATTTGATAGGTTATCTACGTAACTAACAATGTTTAGTTTTATACAAATAATAATAAGCTGTAGCTTGAGAATAAAACAATATCAATTTTTTTTTTTCTAATAAATTCGCTATACAAATATTTTAAGGGGGAGATCCTTAAAATATTTTTACTGATAAAAAATCCAGCCTATATTCATCTTTTCATTTAAAACTTCAACTCGGTTAATTTATCTTATTACTAATCATATTGAATCATTTATGCCTTATATGTATTATTGATATTTGATCATTGAATTTATAATTAATAATTGATTAATTCTTAAATTTTATAAGCTTTTATACAACAAGTCATTCTTTTTTATTTTATAAGCTATCCTTATCCATTGTATTATCTGTAAGGTTAAACCATAGTTAAAATGTGTGTATGTAAATAAATAAATATTTTTACTAGATTAATGATGTTTATTTTTAAATATTTTAAGCGATTCGGTGTGTATTTTACGTGCCGTTTACATATTAATTGTAATTCCTTTTAGCGTTTGATATATTGAAACAATATAATATTCATCCTCATACAATGAAGTGCCGACAGAGTTCTTGAACTAAATTGCACTAATTTATAAAAGAAAACAGCTCTATCGTTTATTGGAGGTGTATATCAGTCAAAATAAACAAGTATGATCGAAGGTCTCTAAGTCAATTTCAATCAAACTTCACAATGGACCGATGCATGTTGCATTTGACCCAGATTCTTCGAGTGCCTGTCGTCTAAAAAACAACCCGGAGTGGTATTTTTCAATGTTTGCGCAAGTAAAGAGTGATAGTTCTGGCATCGGATTACAACAATGGTGATATTATGCATTTTTCAGGTGTCGTTTCAAGCATTACCAGACAAATGATTGCCGTTAAACGTTAACCTCTTGATCGTTATTGCCGCTCGTTAAGTCGTTAAGATTAATTTACAAGTGTAAAAATGAACCACATTAATGTTATCATTATTATCGTCAAGCCTAATTAAAGCTATTTTTTATCCGAGCAATACATTTGAAAATCCAAGGTCTAGTACATTATACTTGAATGGTTATTTTTTAATTATAGGGATGTAATTACCTAAATAATATATATAATAAATATATATGTCCCATACATTCTTTAGACGATCCATGTCCTTTTATAATAACTCCTTACCTGAAGTAGATATCTTTCACAACACCCTCACTGATTTTAAATTTATCCTTAGAACACTACTATTTAATTAAATATGATTATATTAAGTTTTTTACCTTTTTTACATACACTTTATATACTTTATTTTTCTTTATTTTCGTTTATTTTGTATATTATTATTTTATTTTTTTGTAAATGTAAATATGTACCTAATTTGCCTTAGAATAAGGAATTATGTTAATATACAATTTCACATAGAGATGTAGGTTCTCTGGTATTCCAGAGAACTGTTTTCTTCTTATTCAATAAAATAAAAAAAATACAAGTAATGGTATTCATACAATATTATCTTATCATCATAAATTTAAGTAAACCTTTGTATTTTTGTTGTAAGTTTGTATATCTCCAATGAAAATATGTAATCATTTGTAAATAAAAGATTACTCATACATTTATAACTTTCACTTATTTAAAAATAAAATAAATTCACTCTAGCTTATATCAGATCTTCAAAACAGTACTTGTTTATTTATTCAAAAATTTGTTTACGCATTTAATTATTATTTGTTTAATGGAAATTCTTCAAGAGTCAAATTTTTATTAAAATGGTTTGGATTAATATGAAATGTGATGAAAAACTTCACAATATAAAACTACTCACATAATTCATAAACAAATTCATTGTTTGTTTAAATAGTATTATAAAAAAATCGAAAACAATTTTTCATGACCTATGAATATAATTTATCCATATCTTGTTCCTAATATTGGGTAATTTCAAAATAAATATTACTCTCATCTCAAAACGAACCAATGTTGATATCAGTAAGATTTTATGTGTAATGTTTATAGTTTCTACATCAAATTGAGTTTTGTATCCCGTATTTAAAAAATCACTGCATTCTATTTTTTAACCATTATTTAGTAGGTACTTAAATGATTAAAAGGGCGCAGTAATTCTTGTGATGATTCGTTTCCCATATAAATTTTTCAAGGTTTGTGAAATAAACTATTGAGCAATGAAGACCATAAAGCCCCTCCAATGTCAAATGATTTACGCCACTGAAATGTTATTCGATGAACCAATTGACCCAAATTTCACCAACAATGGCTTCTTATTACAAAATATAAGCGTCGTCTTTGTTGCAGGCGTCGCGTCAGGACAAATATTTCGTTCCACTGACGATTTCAAAAACATGACCAAATTAACTACTTAATTTACTACCGATTTAACATTTAAACGAAATACATAAGGTACTATTGCAAAAGGGCGTATATAATCTAATTCCATTACCTTGAGAAAATTCAATCTAAAAAATGTTTGTAATAATAAATGTAGAAGGGCGTCGATAATCCCAAAAAACCTATAATCCGAAATAATCTCTCTGGAACTTGTGAAAATACATATTTTTTTTATTAGACACTTGTTTGGGATAGGCAGATCAAATCGATATTTCTATTCTGCCTTAAATGTTATTAATATTAAATCTTCATAAAAGGGACTCACATCAATGAACTGTAATCAATCAATAGCATTATCAGAAACCAAAATTTGTATAAAAAATAATTTCAATATTTTCTTTTAGATAAAATTTTATGCTTCTTAACTTGGTAATGAAAAATATATTTTAATTCAAAACTATACTTTAAAAAAAGGTTCCATTATAACTCTTATATATTTTTTCCTAAAACACTGTCTGCGTGGCGCATCATCATAGATTTTCGAAATATATTTTTACTATATAATATTACCATATTTATTTATTTAACTGATTAGGGCATTTTTCAATTCAATTATGGATATTAAAATGAAAAGAATTTTAATAACAATCTGCTTTATGTCCATAAATACCTACATAATAAACTTTTTTAAAGATCAATTTTATTAATTAACAGAAAACACTTTTTTTAATAATATATTTATTTATTGAATCTTCAATTACGTTATTATTAAACATATGTATGCTCATTCACTATTCTCATTCAAAATTTTAGAATAAGTCATAGTTTTGATTGTAGTTAGGTTAGGCATTTTTAATGTTATATGAATTTGAATGATTTTTATTTCTACAAATCGTAATTTTATATGTATAGTTTTCTGTTTTTTTCTGCTATTCATATTATTAATACCAAACATTAAAATTTGGTATATTGATATATCAAAAAGCGAGTAATAATGTTAATAAATTATGGTACAAATGTACAATAATATTTAACATACGAAGAGTGGTATTTGTACTTATTTTTAGCTGAAGTTTTTTAGTTTAATTAACGGGTATTTTTTTTAAAAACCCACACATTATACTATCAAAAGGCTCAGTTATTAGTTTTATTATTTTTCCTTGCGAAACATCTTCATAATAATGTTATCGTCGTCACCAGGTTTTAGATTAATGGAGCCACCGAAGAGTCGTGATCAGAATTGACCCTTCAACTGTATTACGCAATATCTCAACTATGTTCTACATTATTCTATTCCATTGTGTATCCATTAAAAACTTATCTCGTTGTGGACATCTAGATCTGGATGCCGAAATCGTGTTATCCTTTCACCATACTCCTTGTACCAACCGCGACACATTCCGATGTGTCATTACGGACCTCCTGATCAACTCCGAGATAAAGATTCATTCGGAGGAAGTCACCGTATTTAATTAAATTTTTTAAAAAGTGTGTAGCAATTTGAAGCATTTGGAGGATATATAGTCCTCTATCTTATCGAATAATACACTTTCACTGGTTTACCAAAAGCACTTGACAGTCGGATATGTTGACCTTATTTAAAGACATGCATTATGTTGATACGAACCCTCCATGTTTATATTTGAATAATCGTTTCCAATGAAAACCCTTGGCTCTGAATAACAAAGAACTTGAGTAAATAAATCTCAAGAATGTTTTTCTCTCGAAAGGTACTTCAATCAAAAAATTAAATCAACATTGCATTGTTATACAGTAACAAATAAATGAGATTTAAAACAATTACAACCTCCCAAATCAAGTTGTAATATTTAATTTTCAAAATATCGTAAATTCATTTAACTGTCTTCCATTTTGGTGAAAATTCTTAAGATGATATGCGTATTTTAGCTTCAAACTGAATTTTAGATATTTTGATTATAAACTTCTCAAATGTATTATTATCAAATTTAAGTCCCCCCAAAAAGTATACACGGGTTGGCCCGGTCTATTGCGGCACTCGAATTTACTAAAGATATGTCTTTATTCAATGTTATAAGGCGTACGTAAACTGTTAGTTGGTATGCAAAAATATAAATATCATCGAATTTTCATTAAACAATTAAATTTGTATATAATGCTTTGTAAAAATATCCTTATTAATTATAGGCTTAATTATTTTTTGACAAATTATTTTCTGTATTCTTCAGTTTTAACATAAAGCAATTAGGAGCACCAATAATAAAAGAAGATGTATGAATAGAATAATGAATATAGAGGAAGCAAGGGAGATATGCAAGGACAGGAGTGAATGGAGAAGGATTGTAAATTTATAAATCTGAGTGCAGCAACAGACCGGGCCAACCCCGAAACGGAGTAGTGCGTCACGGTATTATTATTTTTATGTCTTAACATGAATATTCCAAATGAAATAAGATCACCTAATTGACTGCAATAAGAAGCGCTGAAATTAGAATAAACGGTAGTGAGAAGGAAGTGTGTGGTCTTATATTAAAAATGTCCCGTTGACACGAAAGTCTTATATGGAAAGGACTAACTGGATCTCCGAGAAGGACATTCGACTCAATTTAAAATGATACAGATATTTTTCCAAATATGTATTGTTATGCGAATAATTTAGGTTATGTCATAAGCCTAAAAGTAAATTTAAACGTTTAGTATACATGGTATAGATTCTTTTGAAAAATATCTCCAACTACTCCCTTTTTTAAAAGATATAAGTCTCTTAAGATAACTTGAAAATAATCTTCTCAATTAATGGCAATCAAATAATAAAAAAATTGACATTTATAATTAGAACGTTTATTTCAATAAATTAATGTGGTACATTTTTCATTGAGTTTTCTTGAAAATAGTGTTATCTGCATTCTGTAAATCACCATAAACAAATATAAAACCTGATAAAATCATTAAATATTTACCAAATTCATGTCATTGAAATTAAAGAATCGTTAAAAAACTGTTTCACAAATGTTACATATTTAAATCAATATTTATATCGATTCCTTGATAGAATTTTCATCAGTCATTTAATTTAAGAAATTATTAGACCTCTCAATAAATAATTTTGTCGATTCAGTGAGGTTTTCATTTTTTAAACAGTTTACGTATTTTAAAAAATTTCGCCGCTATTTATTAGTCACTCGTTTGGAATAGGGAGAAAAAGTAAACATTTCTATTTCTCCTAAAATGCTTATAACGTTTTTTCTATTATAATGCATAATTATCAATTTACTGTACTGACCTGTACACATTTAAAAAAATTATAAGATAATTTCTTTAAAAAAGATATATGGTATTCAAACAAAGGCGTAAGAAGCAACAATTTATATTATCCATATTTTTTATGAATTAATTACAAATGATAGGTTTATTCTAACTCTTTACAAGCTGGGATTTTATATCGAATTTGTTCAATTATTGTTTTTGTTGTTTAGTTTAGTCAGTTTAATATGCAAGGGTATAATCAAATAAGGTCGCTCTACTCAAGAATGACGTAATCCATCCAGGGTGGAGAAATTGATCAAAATAGGCAAGATATGTGACCCACGCATATGAATATAATTATTTAATATGCATAAGTGTTGTGGGTGTGTCTTGATCCATTGTTCTTCAAGTGAGAGAGATGAACTCGTCTTCTATTCAATATATACGGTGTCGTAAAACAACACGTACTTGGTGTATCCTTACACCATATAAATCATCTGCATCATCTCAATTGCTATTTGCATCTGACAACCGACTTAATTAATTGCCTTTCGAGTTATGAAATACATTAATTGATATTTCATATTGCAGGATAAAACTGAGCAGATAGCATCCGAGATATCCCCCTCACAAATGCAGCGTCATATTGGAATTCGTCATTCTGATAAAAAGGTTAGTATACTAATCTAACATTTTATATAAAAAATAAATATCGTATCGTATTAATAATACATTATTTGAAAAATCATTCAAGCTTGCACCTTTGAAGTGTTGATCATATAAAATTGAATATATTTACATATATAAAGTGTAATTGAAGCACTTTATCGCATGTGCCAAATAAAAAAGTGTAGTGGAGGGTCGTGCAAAATAAAAAGTACTTAGTCATGTGAAGAGCATTTTCGGGGAACACAGAGATCTTTAATCTCTCGGTCTCGTCCTTTACATTATTCAATTTAATTATTTTATTTGAAATAATTATCAAGTCAACAAAGAAAATATTTTTTAAAAATAAACATTCCTAAATAGGTTTTTCAAAAAATAACAAAATCTTGAGAAACTGTTTGAAGGTATTGAATATTTTATTACGTTAAAAGGTATTTTAAATATATTTCATTTGCATTCTATGAAAATATTTTTTATTAATAATGTGTTGTACTAAATAAATTATTAATGAAATTAACGATTTATAAATTATAAATAAATAACACGGGAATATAAAAAAAACATTTATAAAATTATAAAGTTAAAATTATAATAAGACTAAAAAATATACACGGTTAGTATCTTAATAGAGTACCTATCGCGATAATAAGTGAAAAAATATGTATTAATATTTTTTTTATTACTAATTAAAAATAATAATAGTGCTATAGGAAAAAAAGTTTGAGCCCTCATCTTTGAACCAACTGATTCTATGAAGTACTCAGTAGTGAAAATATTTTTAAAAAATTCACTTATATTTGCGATAAAATATTTTAAGGTAATTTAAAGTCCACCCCATATAATATTTGGTGTCTTTAAATATTTTTGTTAAGTTGCTTTGCTATACAACTTCTCTTTGAATTGCCTATGAAAGCATTACATTAGTCAGGAACTCTGTGATATTTTCTTTGATTTTCTCAATTTGCTATACATTATACGATTCGGTATTATTATTAAAATTTCTTCATTATGCATAAGTTTTTACATTGATTAATAGAACAATACATCTTTGGAAATAGACTTAGGTGTACAGAGTGTTTACATATTTTTACCTATAACTAACATGAGAATGTTTTGTTTAAATTTGACATGAGTAATAGTATTTAATTATAGAAAGAATGGGAAAAAATAAAAACCCATTTAATTAACAAAACAGTTTCAAAATATAATGCTTAATACGATTCGGTAAGCAATGTTGCTTTACTTTTTACTTGTGAGTATAAATAAAATAAACGGTCTGTTCATTTTGGGGGCAAAAAATCTAGTGGATCGAATGCTTGTGATCTCGATTCCGCAAAGCTGAAGGAGTCGTAAAATGTTTGGAATAGCATGGCGAAAAGCCAAAAAAGCAACAGTTTATTTGTGTGCCATCAATCAGCGGTGGTTCCGAAAAAGTCTGGCGGCTGTTCGTTCATAAGTCCATCAAGAAGGACATGTCTGTCGTTGACTATCAGACTTGCAAGACCTGCTGCTTGTCTTGATCCGAATTTGTCGACGCAGGTTCATTCAATGTAAAGCAGTGGCCCGATTCGCCACTATTTAAGACAACAAAGACTGAATCGCCGCTTCCCTTCTTATCTGCTACTCTTACAGGACCAAATAAATCATTTATATCCGGGTCGGCGATAAAAACAGATGACGAGACTCTTTTGCTCAAAGAAACAATATTTCGCATGTCATCGTACGGTGACATAAACGTTTTCATTCTCGCATCTCTACCACCAATCTTTATTTGATTTATTACCACGAAACGATAATCAGCAATAAGTAGTAACCCAAATATAATGTCAAAAAAACAAATAATCATATGTTTAAAACTAGAATTGCCGATATTATAACCGATTTCCGGGATTATTAGGTGAAAACTTAGACGATTATTCAATAGGAGTTAGATTTAAAATTACTAATCTTCAGATTTTTTTATTAAGAGAACACAGTCGTCTGGAATACCAGAGAACCTACATCTCTGACGGAGCTTTCTTTGAGGAGGTTTTTATTCACACAACAACACGTTGTGTGTATAAAAAATTGTCTGTCGGTGATCTTAACTATTACTAGTTACACAGGTCACCGACAGAGCGGCTCTGCCCGACTTAATAATCGCCTTAGTATTTATCAAGACGATCGATCGGGATTTTATTAATATTATTCCCGATCTCCCAGTCGTACTAACTGATCAAATCAATTTAAAAATTCTTGACTTGAGTGGGATTTGAACCTATCACCACAGTATTAGTAGCCACGCGTCTTATCCCCTGAGCTATCATGGTTAATTTTTATCAATATCATGTCATCAATTTATCAATATATGTAGTTTGAATTTATAACTGGTGGATGATCTATTTTAATATTCCAAAATTTCTCTGCGGATTACAAAATAAATTATATTTATTTGTCAATTCGATTTTTTTCAAAAAAAAATCATTCAGTACATTCAACTTATTGATAAATATATATTTTTTACAACCTTTTTTGCATTCGCATCCTAAGTGATTTTGATCCCAAAATTAATTTTTTTCAAATACACCTGGTTAATATTCAAAACCACTAAGTTAAATCAAAAAATAAACTAAATAATAAATATCCAAATAAGATAAAAAAATATCTACTTATAATTAAATAAAATTAAGAATATTTTAAAGAGGTAACTTTTTTTGAATAGCCTCAATCGATATATCTATAATAACATTTTTGGAATCTAAATTTTTTTTTTTATCTCTCTAATTCTTCTTATTTCTAAACACTCCATTTATTTGGCATATATAATATCATAGCATTTAGACAAGAACACAAATAACACTTAAAACTCAATCTACTTAATAATAAATTTAAAGAAAATTGTTTTTGTAATTTCCACAGTTTTAACAATTTTCTTTAAATAATAGAATTGCACCAAGAAGTCAATACTTTCAACAATCTACTTATATGTATTATTTTATAATATTTCATAAGCTCTTCGGTCGGTTTTTAAAAAATACTCGCATTAAAATAAGCATATAATAGCAATTTATATAGGCACAACATACTTGTATGATTTTTTTGTGATCTTTATATGAGGATCCTATAAAGCTGTGAATTATTTAAAAATTGTTGAGGATGGTAGGTGGAAAGGAAAGGCTTCTTGTTGTGATGTTTATCCCTGTGGTCTGCAAGTAGCGAGAGAAGGTTCTACTATCTTGGTGCATAATCGGCCAGTCTTGGACAGGTGGGGACATGACCATCTAGCTGATCTTCATAAAAGATATCTATCTTCATATTCCAACTAACAGTAAACTGTATTCTCCAAGTGAATCAGAATCGTAAACTAAATCTGGATATCACCTCCGCCGGCGATATCGACCGGCCTTATCGCACATCCCATACTCCGGCTATGACTTGTTTTCAAAATATTACTATTTTACAGTAAACGGTGTAATATATGAAAGATAGCTTCTGAGTCCAACATATTTTATATATATAGAGTAGTATATATATATATATATATATATATATATATATATATATATATATATATATATATTCGGTGGGGAAACTCATTTTCTTACAACTAAAAATAATTTGACAATGCCTTTTTTGTAGATTATATATTACAATTTCTTTATTATGCATAAGTTTTTACAATGATTGATAGAACAATACATCTTTGGAAATAGACTTAGGTTAACAGAGTGTATACATCTGTTTACCTATAACTAACATGATAATGTTTTATTTAAATTTGACAAGAATAATATTATTAAATTATAGAAAGAGTGGGAAAAAACAAAAAACCCATTTACAAATATGAAGATTAATAAATAATAACAACGATAAAAGCAATATTAACAAAACAATTACACAATATAATGCTTAAAAACTAAATAACAATTTGTTTGGGTAAAACCAAATTTGAGTTGAGTGGATTATTAGAAATTTTATTTAATTTTTAAAGATAATATCAATTTTGTAAGTTTATTGGTAAAATGAACTTACGTTTCCTCGAGGCATATTGGGTTTTATTTAAATGTATTATTATTGGGTTAGTCGGGAAGTTAGTCATTATAACTAAAGAAAATAAGAAGAATATAATAAATATTTATTAGATATTTTTTTATTAAAAAAATCAATTTAAATAATTCATTACAATAATATTTTCTTTTAATAAAATATTTTCTTAACACAAAAACTTCTTAACTTCTTAACATTAAAAACAGCATACGCGTAAACAGAGAAAACGGAGAAATTTGTAGCATATTTTTTTTTTAATGTTCTATTTTATTATTTAACCAATATTCCATTATATGAACTATTCAACTCGTTGTGGCATTTTTTTAAATATTGTATAAATAAAGGGAATTATTCATAATGTCCCCGTCAACTTAGTATTAAGTTATAATTTAGAATTGCACTCATTATTATTAAGACATAAATAACTGTAAAAAACTATTATAATACTCTTCAACAACCGTAATGGTCAATTTGCGATGTAGTAATAATATTTAAGATGTGTTACTTTCACAGTAAGATATTTATCACCATGTTTATTTACTTTTTACTATCGGATCGTTGAGATCTTTTAAGGAAAAATTCGTAATGCCTTGTCGTTACACATCCGATTATATCTTACATCAAAACCGGATTTCACAGGACCAATTGATTTATTTATCAATTATTGATACTCATAAATATGTTTTTTTTGCTTCAGAATCTTTTTAAAGGCTCATCATCAGCTGTCATGTCTACTATAAGGGGTTCAATATTATGTGCCTTGAGGCTATGAGTACTATTATTGCAATCACTAATAGCGGTCATAAAGCAATATACTTTACGATTTGAAAATTAAGTCAAATTAATATTGCATGATATTCACTTACACATATAAAAATTATCGTTTTTCATCAATTTTATTTTAAAAAACCTGTGGAACTATTTTAGAAGCAGTTAATGTAGTATTTTAATAAAAACCCATTTAAATGTTTTCATTATTATTAAAATACATAATTTTGGGGATGAAAAATAAGAGCATTATAAAACCAATCATATTTCAATGAAGGTGACATTTTTAATAGTTAGAAAATCGACAAAAAATTTCATTTGTACCATACCAGTTCGATCAAAAATAAATATATATACACAAATTTATCTAGAAATTAACAGTTTTCATAAGAAAATATATATTTTTCAATTGAATATATAAGTGTTTCTATATTGTAATATAGTGTGGAATATTTTAGTGCAAAAATAAAGCATTTTTTAGGTATACGCATTCCACATTCCTTTTTATCATGACAAGACTATGAATGACAAAATTTATTTATAAATAAGATTTTTATATAGATAAATCTTGTGTTATTGTTAATTATTAAATTAATTTAATACGAAGTACAATCAACTCCGTATTAAAATAAGTAAAAGACTTAATCTATAAACTTAATATTGTAACATCTAATCATAATGTATCAAAACATTGTTTGCAAATGATATTTAATAAAGATATTGTATAATAATAAAAAGTGGGTTTTTGTATTATTTCCCATAAATCATGTTATGACTTATTAATTATTTTATATACCAATTGATTATACTCCGTATTAAAATAAGTTAAAGACTTGTATTGTAAAACATTGTATATAAATTATATTTAATTAAGATATTGTACAATAAAAATATATATTTTTATTATACCCACGTAAAAAAATCAGAATTTAAAGCATTGTTCAGAGTTAAATTACATATACAATTTATATTTTTGTCCGTGTTTAAATTTATTATGAATAAACGAATTGTATAAGAATTTTCATAGCAAAGCAAGAAAAACTACAATTAGCTCAATTTTTCAATACGTTTGTATTTTTACGGTACAAGTTGTGAATAATATAAACGGTTAGAGTAATAATATATACCTAATTTACTCCAAAGACTTAATTTAAAGAAGAGACATTTTAATCTAAAAAAATATCAGGTTAGCTCAATTGTTTATTTGAGAAGATTATTTGTGTATAAAAGATTATGGGGTGGTGTAGTCGTGTGTACGGAGTGCGGCAAGTTTCTCATCCTTAACAAAGCCATATGATGATGATATGAAATTATGGTGAATCGAGTGTATTGTAGTAAAGAGCATCTGAATATATCCTATGAAGAAGCATATTGGTTCTCGTATTCCTAGTTGTAGTTTATAAGAGAAAGAGAGTTCGTGACAGCCCACGGCAGCCGGTCATCTTGCTGACAGTAATATTTCAACAGCTAATGGGATAGCCGTGCCGAACTGATATCTGGGTTTCATGTACACTACAATAATCTATCTAAATCAATATCAAAAATATTATTATAAATTACCCGCTAACGATCATTCAATTACAGCCCTCAAGCCTACCAGATACACTACGAGTTAACATACTTTTCAATCCCTAGCGTTCAACATGAAAATGTCGAAATAACTCTTAAAAGTAAAACAATTATACACAAATTGAAATAATATCAATGAGGTTTAAGTTCTGTTCAAGCAGAACACGAAATATGTTCGCAGCGAACTGTCAACGAATGGAAATATATAAAACTCCAAGTAATAATTAGATTTTCGGCGTACGGCACTGTTTTGATTTTGGCAATCTGCACAAAAAAGCAATTTCATAGTATAAAAACGTGATAATCTAAATAATATTTTAAATAAATTTATTACATGTGGAATAACGCTGTCCAATTATTATAATTACCACTAGGAAATAAACATACATTTTTAATGTACTCATTTTTTCATTCAAATAGGTGTTATAATAATAATTATTCTATCTAGATTCTAGAAATTTGCAGCTGGTTATTTATTTAAACAAGTAACCTAGTGGTAATTTTTAAAATGTTTTTTATAACATTTCACGTAATAATTAATATATTTAAAAACATTATGACGGGTAACACATTTAATAAATTACCACTCAATTATTAACAAGTATTTTTTTTTCAATTTAAATATCAAGCTTTACATCCACTACTTTTGTCTATAAATATTTTAAGCAAGTGAAATATAAAATATCATTAATAATTTTATCAAAAAAACGTTCGTATGCATCGACCAAAAAATATTAGCACGCTATGGTTCATGTTAATATATCGCCATGTGCATTATGACTTCTAATTAATATTTTTTGGGTCTTAGAGTTGCCAGTCGTACAATATCTAAGAAATAAATAAATAATTTATTTAATAGTTGTACAAGCATACTTTAGAAGGATTCGCCTTGGGGGTTAGTGGTCCGTTAGGCCGTCAAAGCGGCGGCTGTAAGGCGCGTGCGCGAACAAAAAGGTGACGAGTCTGACATATGGATGCTCTTCAATAATAAAAATATTAATCAATCCAGAACCTTAAATATACTTTTAAAAAAAATCACCGTGTACAAAAACCAAAAATTTATAAACCAAGCCAAAATAATATAATAAATTGCATTTTTTGTTGTAATATCTCACATATATTTTCACACAATCCGCCATTCGATGTTTTGACAAATGCCTTATTCTGTCGGTGGATTTAATATTTAGTCAGGTAATATTTCTCAGACTCGCTCGCAAGTGTATCTATTCAAATAATGGTGTGTAGAATTGAAAAGAGCCGAAAGATAATTAGGTGTTTATTTTTCGAACGGTGAGTGGCGTTTTTTTTGCCACGGGTCGTTTTTTTTTTAAATGGACTCACTATTAAAAAAGAGAAAAGATCATATTGAAGGTAGTTGAATCGATTATGCTATTTACAGAGAGCGATAGTGATTATATGAAATCGGAAACGGATCATAGATTTTATCATAACGGGATTTTTTAACAACCGTACTTTCGTTTGATAATTTTATTTAATATGTTTATTTTCCATCACGCAAACTGTAATGTTTTAATAATCTGCACTGTTTTTTTAATTTTCACGAAGAAGCAACTAATAGTTCACTTATGTTAATTTTCACTCAAGTGCATCTTCTCTGAATTTTTAATGGGAATGTGAGTGAAGCGACCACCTTTGTATTGAACTTAAAGTATTATAAATAAACTTGAATATAAGTACATATTATTCAATTTGAGAGGATTCCAAGATTAACACGCAAACTTTTTTTTTAAAAATTCTCATCCGTATTTACTGAACCACGTACATCTATTTTCACCTTCCGAGACACACCTTAATTCCATATTACGAAGCTGGTAATACTATCAATGGCTTCCGATACGGAATTATATTGCGTAGACCACGAACAAGGCGTATCTCGCAATTGGATATGGTCCATTGCTATCGTAGTTATATCGAAATTTTCACGTGGTTTTCACCGAGTTTCCACACAGAAATTATTGCGTATCGAGTCGACTTTTGTGATTTCACTCCGATCGATACGAAATATTGCGACAGTGGAAGACGAAAATAAATATTAAAATCTCCAACTTATCATCGAGATTATTGAATTAATCAGTCATCGGGTCATATATTAATAAAAAGTCGGTTAAGTGTCACAATGATGCAAGACAACAGAAGCTTTATGATTATTGTAACCGAAAGAGAGTTGAACGCGTCGGTGAGCACGAAACCTGGTGACATGCTCCATAGCATCACGCTTTAAATACAGATTATTTTGTATCACAAAAGGGCACCAGATATCTCTTCTTGGAAATCGAACCGTTAATCTTTTTATCTTTGCCGAACGAATGATGAATCTATAAAGACATCTTATTTTCAACAAATAATTCACAAAATACTGAACGCGAATAAGTACCTACAGTAATACCTCTATACCAACATTTATATTATGAATGTAAAAAAAACCTACTCACATATTTTTTCATACATTCTATATTGAAATTAAACAAAGTTACATTTGTTAATAAATTAATAAACACAGTAATTTGATAACTGTTATATTAATAAATATTTTCATATTTTTATTGACGAATCCGTGACTATTTTCAATGACATTATGAGTATCAATACTCTTCTTTTTTATTGTTCCTCTTTTAGATAGATACAAGTATTTTATGGGCAATTGTAATATCTTCGGCTTCATTTGCTGATTGCGTTTTTGCATATTTAATTTTTAGATGTAGGAAATATTCTTTAAATCATTGACTTATTATTTAGCGAACATCATAATTCGTATTTCTATTTATTCATTTGAAAGCAACTTTGTGTTAAAAATCTAATTTATAGATCTATAATTAATAAATGTGTGTCTTTCAATTCTTATTTTATTTTGAGTTTATTTTCTCCTCTGTTGAATTTATAAAAATGGACACAGTCTGCAAAGAAAGCCGACAATATAATAAATATACTTGATACAATTTTTAATTCAATATGAAACTGGGATAAAAATGAAATTTTTAATATCGGAATCGTATTTTATTAATCGATCAAATACTACCAAATAAATTCAATGATTTAATTATTTCAAAATAACATAAAATTCATTATTGCATTTTCAAAAACAACTGAAAGATGAAAAACAGTTTATTATAATCCTTAAATAATCTCTATAAATAGTTAATATAATGCTGAACTTTTCAAATACTTTTCTATGGCTTAAAAATCACAAGGGTTTTATTTTAATATTGATTAGTATACTAAAGCAAGTCTTATTACTACTATTCAGTTTATTTTCATCGTTTTGTTTAAATGTGAAATCTTTTAAATTTAATTATTCTTTATGCATGATTTAATTTAACCCGTAAGAATTATTATTACAATTTTTCATATAATGCAAAATATTTTATGAATTAGACTTGGGTGTACAGTATAATGTAAACCTTTTTACCTATAAATAACATGAGAATAACATTTTTATATGACATTAGAGATACTTAATATTAAATAATTATAAGTATGGGGAAAAAATTTGAGTATATAATAAGTCAGCTTATTAAATACATAAGTGGCAGCCATTGTTTAAGTAAGAGTTGGTTCCTTAAGAAACTAAAAATTATAATTATTGTACAGATAATTTAACTTTTTATTTAATTTAGTCTCTTCTTGATTTCTAAACAATATGATTGATGAATTATCGAGGTAGTTGTGTGGGTGTATAATGTGTTATAAGGTGGTAGCTGTATGAGGGCGCGGTTCAGCCTAAGGCAGGCTTTACTTATTGCGTGAGGTCAGTTCATTCGAACGGAATTATTACTACAACAATATTATATATTAAGCCTTTAACTAAGCGATATTATTATATTCTATTAAACAATATATTTCCATCGAACCGTTATGAAACAATTTGCCCCCCGACAATGCATCTTTATTTTAAAATATGTGAAAGTGTCTTCGGTGTATAAATTATCAATTTCCTTTAAACCATCCGCAGGAAGTTCAAACAACATCATTTAAATATTCGGAAATGAGATGTCATAGATTAATAACCGTCGTCATGCCTCAGATAAATTTTGTGTGAAAAATCGATATTCAGTGAAAGATTTTAAGATTTTAATATTACATACGAAATAATAGAATCATTATTATTATTAAATTAAATTATTAAAAAAAAGTTTATATGCTTTTACAATGTTTAATGAAAGAATTATATTGCTAAATGGGTATTTCAGTTAGAATAAAAAAAATAATATGCATATACAATTTTTCTACTAGTAAATATATCAATTGTTTTTTAGGATTATTATATCTAAGTATGCATTTTTTTTCAAAAATTACAAATTTCTAATAGAATCACAAAGATCCGTAAAATGATAAATCAGTAATACATTTTTTTTTTAATTTTTGTCACTATGAGTAGAATTCCTCATAAGCAATTTGTATGTAATTTATTTTTTGAAATGTTTTTTATGAGAAAATTATATTTGAGAATATTTAATTGATGATGACCAATTATTTGTAGTGTCCAAATATTTATTTATTTTACATATAAATACATATAATATTAATATATCACACTGCAGTACCACTAGAGCTTTACAGGGGATTGCAAGTCACCGAATATATATATATATATATATATATATATATATATATATATATATATATATAAGAAAATATCTATGTACATACTACTTGATTAAAATTCTTTTTCTGCTCAATTAAACTTATTGATCTTTTTGTTTTATTGGAAATGCCTCCATTGGATTGATATTGATTTAATATAAAATATTTGTTTATTCAATTCACAATATGCGTCGGTTGGTATAAAAAGATAGTACATCTTGTATGTGTATATAATCTTACCAAATTGGTCCAAGTAATTCTACAAATGATACGGTGATGTCTTCTATGTTGGAAAATTATGACTTGGCGTACAAATAACGCCTACCATATAAAACATCCTAGATGTATCGAAATTTTCTCTACGTACAAGGAAAAATTCATTTTTTAATATAAAGTGTGTTGAGTCAATCATGTGTTAAATCAAATGACGCATTCATGCATTATTGTAAAGCCTTATAATTATATAAAGGTCATCGAACAGCCTGTTAGTGTGGCGAAGTTTGTATCAGTATCAAATTAACCATATAAACGTTATACTTTTTACTTAAATTCGAATAGCTGTTGTTCAGTGGTTCGTGTGCAAGGCAATCGCGTCCTGTTAAATCACGGCTAACACTTGCACTGATGACTTTAAAGTGTCGAGACTGCTCCTAATAATGTTTAAAAAATCTAAAGACTATTTGTGTATTTTCATTTATTTTTTTATTTTATTTATTGATAACAAATAGCTTCCAGAAAGTATCGGCCTATAAATAAAGCTTATAGTTTTATAAATGTGGTTTGAAACAACAGTAAAAAAAACACAGAAAATTCAAGATAGTGAAAATAGAAAATAAATCAGAAGACATAAGATGAAGATAAAATGATACATGAGAAAAAGGATTAACAATTAAATTTATTTAAATTTTGTATTTTTAACACCATTGTCCTTTCATGTACAAATCACAATTTATTTTGTAAAAATCAAATCAGTGCTCCTTCATTTCTTATTATTTTCTTGTTAACATAATAAACATTTTTTTACAATAAATAAAAAATGTACATAAGGCAGAAAATATTTTATATATGCATTTATTTATATTACATTTTTTTTTATTTTGACAAAAATGACAATATAAATAAACTCACCTTCTTAATTCTCAATCAGTAGTAAATAAAAAATGTTCCTATTAAATATGGAATAAAATATATTATCAAAACCCCATGGAGCCAATAATATAGCATTATTCTTCCAATGAAATATTCGATGATTTGGTGGATTTAAGATTTATTTGAATCAACCAAAGATCTCACAAAAAATCTTACCCATGTTGATATCAGTTGTTTATACAGGATGAACTTGAAATAATTCAGAATATTTTGGGGGTTAGTGAGGTATCGCTAATATAAGCGGAAAAAAAATATTTAAAAAAATAATTATAATATTAATAGTGTTTTGGAATTGAGTTTGGGCCACCATCTTGAAATCATACGTTTCTGTGAAGTACCCATTAGTGACTGTTACGTGTGTTTTGTCATACGTAATTAATGTGATATTTTTAATTTTTAATTTAAAAAAGATTTTTTTTGCTTATATTTAAGATACCCTATCAAATATTTTCAGTTATTTTAAGTCCACCCTGTATAGTTCTCGTTTTTATTATTGATTCATTTCAATGTAGGTGAAGGCGCTTAGAAAATGAAGTTCTTTCTTTTTACCTTTGTTATTTATGTATAATTAATTAAATTATAAATTGATCGGTTTAAAGAGGCATACTTTGATTCATCTTAAAGGCTATTTTAAATATAAAATATTCTTAATTCAATAAAATAAGTCTCATTATTTTATTTGGGCAAAGGCGTGCGGCGCTTGCACCTTAGCCGAGAAGCCTTCAAAGAGCAACGGAATTTCAGATATGCCAGAATACTGGAACAGCTCTCTCTCAAACACTAACACTGGAACAAAGACAACCCAGCTATAATATTATAGATTTATTGAAATAGATACAGCCTCCATCCGTGTAAACTGTATCCACCATACGAGAAATATTCCCCACAATACGATGTGCAAAGCAATATTTAAATTATACGCCGCAATCATCTGACGGTCCAATTCTGCAGTCATATAAATAAAGCAGCTGGTTATTTGCTTACAGATATAATTATGACGTTGGACGAGACGTGCTCTTGTATAAGACGCGTTGGAAAAAAATATATACACCGTGCAAGGTAGATTTCTCTATGCATATTTATTATTTTTATATATGGCTGTTGTTTAAAAAATGAGTGTTTTGCTAATGCGACCCGTCTTTATTGCCGCGCGTAAATCTTGAAACGATTTCTTTGCCGAACGAACATAATTCATATCGACATATGTTTTTATTACAACGAACACTTTATGTGTTTAAATAATGAAAATATTTTTTATGGCTTAATATTTTGTATCGGCAAATAGCTCTTACCTATTTCAAAATATGAGGGTACAATTTAACCGCTTTATTGATAGTTTATCTAATAAAAAATAGGAACATGAATTTTAAGGCATCTTGTTCAATGTAACTTTAGTAGTCAAATTTAAATAATTTAGTATAAATACTACCAATTTTACTATGTATTATTCAATGTAATTTTAATGGGTGAATAATATTTAATACTAATAAAAAAATATTATATAGTTTTTAGTCTAATATTATTCTCTATAAAAAGAAGGTAAAGGGATTTATATATTCTTCCCACCTAATTTTAGCTCTAAATTCATTAATTAAATATGCTATATTAATTGTTGTATATAGATTCATAAAGGACATATTTATAATTAATTTATTAAATTGTTTAGCAGATTTATTAGAGCAGAGTTTTATTTATAAATTCAAAAAATACACAAGAATTTATGGACTGGCCTAGAGGGCTATAATATTAAAAAAATGCTTATTTTGGTAGTAGCCATAAATAAAAGTAATATTATTTATTGCTACTTTAATATTAGAATTTCGACAAAAGCGTTCAGATTTTACCCTGATAATAAAATTTGACTTAGAAATAATCTTAAATATTATTGAAATGGCAATAAATGTGACGAAGATGGTTAAAGGGAACACCTTTAAAAAAATTATCTTTTTGTGAGCAAAAAGACTATTCAATATATATATTTGACACTAAGGTGAATGTTAAGACATTCTTTTAAAATATTTAATATCTCAAATAATAAACGGTATTTTCAGTCGGTATATGGTGTTTAATTTTAGTGATTGTAAAATATACCTACCTTAACAGTGAAGCCCATAAATTTCCCTTGTTATTGTTAATCTGACCAAAGTGTCTTAAGACAAATGTAAATGGGAGGCTTTTACCATTAAACCACCCCAAGGCACTGTTTCATCTGCCTCCATTTCTCATTTTTGTTTAGTAATATTATAACCCAACATCATCAGACCGAGACTTGTCATGGATGAATGATCTCCGTTGAGAGATTTATTCAGTTATTTTGCTCAAATGTGTCAAAAATTTCATTTAAAATATAATTGATGATTAGAGCTGGTCTTGACTACAACACCCACAATTCACCCCATCAAAAATCACCCACCATAAAATATCATCAATGTAGACATTCGCTTTCCTATTGGCAATTGTCACGCGCAACGAAAGGGCCGTATCAGTTAAAAAAGAATTAATTAATATTTAAATATATATATATTTATATAAATAATTATAATTTAATAGACAATATAAAATTTGGATCTCTTGGTATTATATTAAATATTTTTTTATATAAATTTGTATATAAGACGAGTCCAGCACTGACGGGAAGGAAAGCACTTGTCTTATAATATGAAAGTTTAACGGGTGAGATGAAACAAGTTCACGTTGCTCGCTATACACAACAGATTCACAATATGTATAATTTAAAGCAGAGCATTTACTTTAAAAAAATATTACGAAACTACCGTATGCCGTATTAAATATATATGTACTTGTAAAAATCCTCAAGGAAGGCTATATAAATATTTTATAAATAATAATTTCACTACTAATATTGCGCTTTGACTTAAGTTTATAATAAGATAAATATATTGCTTGTTGTGGTATTTAATTATTATGAATAAAATATTTTAATTACAATTTATTTAATTGATTTGAATTTGAAATTGTTAAAAAAATACAAAATAGCTTGTGAATTAGACTTAGGTGTACGGAGTATATAAATATTTTTACGTTTTAATAATATTTTTATTTGATATGAGAGGTAATATGAAATAATAAAATGTATGGTAAGAAAAATAAAATCCTTTAAAATAATAGATGCCATGAATGAAAACGAAATAACATATACTCATATATATATATATATATATATATATATATATATATATATATATATATATATATATATATATATATATATATATATATATGGATGTTTAAACGGGATTTAAATTAAAAATTGAAAATTCGGACAGCCGTTATTATCTTTGTATATGTAAATTACTAATGCTGTACGCAAATCCTGATCAAAATATCAATACAAGAAAAAAATCTATATTGAAAAAAATTATATTTTCATCTTAATATCGCTAAATGATTAGTTATTATTTTCAAATTAAAAATCCGTTATATACGGCTTCATCGGTGACATTTCAATGGGATTAATACAATGATTTGGAGAATAGCTTAATATCGGGCAAAATTTATCTGCATTTATTCGGTGGCTCAATTTTTTACGTGTGTTGGTAATTTGAAAACCGGTATTTTAACATATGTAATGTTAAGTAATACGGGAACAAAGACAGCAAAATTTGGACTGACTTTTAGGAACCACAGACCTGTTTTCGATTTCAATGTGGAAAAGTGCAACGACGACATCCATCACTTGAGAACTTGCTCATAATCTTATACATGATAACGACGAACCCATGATATTTGAATTAAATATATTTATATACAAAGACGGTTTCAAAATATTTGACTTTTTTATAATTGTGTTGATAAGCCTTCACCCAGTTTTCTTGATCTAAATAATATTTTACAAGCATCTAGTCTACTATCAGATAATTCAGATACTGTTTTATTACATACATGTAATAATAGTACCGAAAAATTGTTCATTCTTGTAGCAAGTATTGATAAAATTCCACTGTATTAATAAATGAATTAACTCCGTCATTTTTAAAATACTTCATAATATAAAGACCCAAATATATTTCTTGTCAATTCTGTGTATTCAAATTTAAAATTGGGATCATTAAAAAATTACAATTTCTTCAATACGATCTGAGGGGCATTTTTTAATGGTTGTTATTTGTTTAGGTTATTTATTTTTTAAATTTAATTAGTTATCTATTTAGCAAATAATTAAAAGTCCCCTCTTCACGTCTATTTAATTACGCCAGTATTCACCTAAAAATCGACAAAATCTGAGTAAACGAAAATTGAGATTTTACTTTTAAAAAATCAGATTTACTAATGACTGTCTGATTTTTATTTAATTGGAATAGTATTTAAACCAATGATTACTATTGAATTAAATTTATTTAAAATATGTTTTGTAATGCACACGTTAAAGGGTTAACCATTACTGATATTATTGTACATGTAAAACTGTACATTTAAGCCAAATCAATAATGATTTAATATTAAATTTGACTAATTGTTTAAAAATCCTATATTTTAGGCCCGATTCATACGAACGCTGGATTTAACATAATTAATTAAAAAATTATGTGAACGATAAGATTATTAAATTGATTTATCGTCACGCTATAGTGTAAATGCGCCAATTTACATTTTCTGGTGAATTCCACTTGAAATGCTCTTTCCATGTTAAAATGTTAGCATCTCCCATAGTGTGCCTGGGATGATTTATTATGCATTAATTTGATCTGAAATAAATGTTAATGCACTGTTAATTGATGCCAAAAATACAATATTTAATAGTTTAGAGTGCGTGACACCAGATGCAATCGACCTTTCGATCAAATAACATGTGGAGGCTTCACGGAGGTCATTCTATGATTAATGGTGGAGCCTTTGAACGCTCATACATTATAATGTACCATTTTGGCGACAGATTTAAATTGATGACGACTACTGCTACTATTCCGAAACCCCCTCAACACTTGATCGATTGTGGGGGAAATAACACTTAATAGATTGTTTGGCCAAATGGCCGAAGGCTATGGACCCATTGTTGAGCCTTGCCTTGTGTGGAAACATTCTAATCATATTTCCAATAAGCACATCTCCAGCATTAACATTATTTAAATGAAGAAGCCTTGATTTAATTATTAATAAAACAATAATATCATCAACGATAATCAATGATAATTCAGACTTTGATATCAATGATGATATCAAAGTCTGAATTATTCATTCTTAGACTATTCATCAAAACACTAAAAAAACTATCGAAGATGCATTGCGCTCTTTTTTATAATATTGAGAAAAAAAAACGCATTCAACTATAAATAATACTTAAGATATCAACGCTAAAGTTCTTATTAATAAACATGCTTTTACCCTTTGTCATGATTTTTTATGTCATTCTCACTGAAAAATTGAAAACCACTGTGTTGTAACTTAGTTAGGTTAGGTATATAAATAATAAAACACACTAAATTCTGATTGAATAATAAACATCATAGTGGGTTTTTGTATTTTTTCCTATAAATTATGTTATTACTTATTAATTATTTTAAATATCAATTGATTATACTCCGTATTAAAATAAGTAAAAGACTAAGTCTATAAACTTAATATTGTAACATCTAATCATAATGTATTAAAACATTGTTCGCAAATTATATTTAATAAAGAAATTGTAAAATAAAAAATAAACATCATTTTTCTAATAATAGAAATAGTTGTGAATATTTTGATTTGTACATAATAACAGAAGAAATTAAAACAATTTTTTAGACACGAAATAAAAAAGCGCTTTACATATGTGCTTTTTTTATATATCAATTAAATTATAACATAATAACGTATACAATAATTATCTTTTATGTGTATAAAATAACACATTATTTTCTCTTATCATTTAAAGAAAGAAAGGATTAATTGATTTTATTTTTTAGGTTGGTTATGATTATTTTGATATAAATTTTTGATCATATTTTTGTTTAACTGTGGGTGTACACATTTTTTTCGGTAAGCCCACTTTTAATTCTCTCAAATGACCACTTTTTGTTATTTCCATCAATTACTCATTAAAATTGTGAAACTCATAATATGTCTCAATATGAGAATATTATTATTGTATTATATTATGTTTATAATTGAGGAGTTGGATGGAAAAGGGCGGATATTATTGTAATTAAAC
>JAGTTH010002329.1:0-95859 GCA_022606485.1 Agraylea sexmaculata
GATATATATATATATATATATATTTTAAAGAAAATTGTTAGGTGTAATTTACACAGATTTATCAAAACTATGTAACAAAATCTGTGGATATTACAACTAGTTATTTTCTCTAAAATATGGAATTTCACGAGGAAATGATTAATATCAATAATATTTTTTTTAATTATTCATTAAAAATTAGAAGAGAAGTGTCGTAGACGTGAACAAAACAGTAAGCATGTCTATAAAGAACTCATCGTTAGTATGAATATTATATTTTTAACAAATAAAAAAAATAGCTTAGGTTATATTGTCTCTGCAGATTTGTTGATATTCTGGTCACGTAAAGGAAAGACTTTAACTGACCTGTCTACCGCAAAAAAAACCTTCTGAAAAGACACTGTAGCTTTCTTTATTCACAAGAACTTGGCAAAGAGGCTTCGATTGCGGTCCAATTTTCAGCACCAACATCCGGAACTGCAATCTGAACCGGCGCGTATTTAAATAAACCGGATCGTCAATTTCAACCTAAGATGCAATCGTAAATTCAATTGGATATTTTTTATAAGTTATTTGAAAAACTCTCGTCCGGCTGATTTTTCAGCGATTCAATGTTACTTTTGAATATATTATTGAACGCCATACACTTGAGTCCAGAAATGTTATGTAAGCTAAATTGGTTCATTAAGTTAGAACTTGTCCGCCGGCTACAATAATCTTCGTCTCAAACTTTGATACTTGATTCTGAATTTTCTATTTCATTTCGCCACAAAGTTTTTCAATATTCGCGAGGCGTCGATTTCCGTTTCCTTTGGCTGAAATTGAAAACTGAAGATCGCCTATCTGCGGACCATCGATTGCAATTATTCAACTATGAAAGAATTTTAATTTATACAAGTATATCTATATGGAAATTCGTATATTCATACATCTTTATACATACGTGCTTTGTGTATTTTTTAACATGAATATTACAGAAAACTTATTACTATTCCGTAGTTATTTTCAAACACTCACAAATTATTGGTGAGTTAAAATAATATTATCATAATTTTGCAACATTTCGTTTAAAATATTTTTACAGTGATTTATACAGTAACTCATCATCAATCTCGTGATGATGTCGAAAGTATAAAAATAAAATATTGTGGAAATACTATTAAAAAAATATATAAATACATATATAAAATTTCAACCTGAAGTTAACACTGTCAACAATTTTGTTTAAAATTAAAAAAACCGTAAATTATGAATACCAAATATTATTACAAGGCAAATTTGGACATATAAATATTTAAATAAAAATACCAACATTACCAACAACGTTAACGTAAATTATTTTTAAATAATTGATATTATTACCAATTACAGCTAAAAAAAAAGCACTAATAAGACAATTGAAGAATAGTATATTTAACCCAAATTAAAAAAAGTACTGAATATCATAATATATTACTAATATTCACCCCATTTATCTAATTGGGGTGAGACTGTAAACATTAACATATTCTACAGCTTATTATTTATTTTCATATGATTTTCAAGGGTATTTGTTTGAAAATATCTTTTTTTTAAGATTATTTTTAACAGCTAGAAATAATATCATATATTAATATCTCAATGTAGGAATTATGTGGTCAAATTCACCCCAATTTAGTGCATAGGTCTTCCAGTTGTAATTCTATTAGATAGTTGGTGTAAATTGGATGAAGGCTATGTCAGTGGACAAGATGGCTTAAGGCTATATACTTAAGTATTTCAGTACAGACCTTCGTTGTTGCACTATTATACCTTGGGGGATTCATAGGAATGTATTATTTAATCATGGACTGCTTCAAATATATTTTAACTAAAATAAAACTAAGCTCTCTATTATCTAAAATCATTATTTGTTCAACAAATTGATGTTTGAGTTGGTGGTTTCATTTAACCCATACCGTAGTAGATACAAATTTGTTAACAAAACCAATGTAGAGAACTATTAATATGAAAATCAATATAACATGTTCGTTTGAAAAATGTGTATTTAAAAAAAAAATCGGAGAATATCTGCTTGGCTAGAAACAAATATAGTCATGGATTTAAATTCTTCTTGAATTGAATAAATAATCTTCTTAATTCTAGATGATTATGCATTATAAATATGACATTACACTTTTTAGTAGTATAATTAAGAGATAAAATAAAAAAAATATGCCTTAACATTAAACTAAACAAATACATTTTTGGTTATTAATAATAAATATTTATTTTTATATGGATTATAGGCTTATACAAATAGACATAATAATACAATTCATAGCAGTTTTATTCATACAAAGTTAAAAAAAAAACAGTAATAATTTATCAAGTATGTCAATATTATACAATACTCTACTTAAAATTATAATTTTGACTTGCTTTATAAATTTGCTTGGAATTGCTTTATAAATAATTTGTAACCGCTGGACATGCTTTTTTAGCAGCCATCGCAAGATTTTCTCGATAATTGCTTCATGGATTTAAAATAAAATATTTAAATAATGAACTCAGATAGTTACTTATTTAGCTTATCATAATTTTAAGTAGTTAAGTAGTAAAAAAATATTTTTAAAGCCCTCTTTGCATTCGCGGCGCGGTATAATCGCATTTTGATTCCAAAGTCAAACATATTTCAATTATACCATCAAAAAAGTAACTGATTTAAAACAATCATACAATACTTCACATTTCAAGTCATTAAGGAATATTGAGGTGTTCACATTGGAACAAGTACATGTGCAACAACCTTATTTTCGCACCATTAACATTGAAAAATACTAACTAGAGAGCGGATACAGTCTTCAGGACACGGTGGTAAAATCTCAAAAGAGTATGTGTGAAGAAGTCAAAGAATGATATAAAAGAAAAGGAGAAAGTGAGAAGAAGGCAAAGTTTGGCTTTTAGAAAACAGGACAAGGCTTTCAGGCAAAGCACACGATACTATGCTTCTCTTTATGGCCACTCTAATTCTGCACACAAACATCCTTAATTCACACTTATTATTGTAATTTAAAAAAAAACACGATTGTTAAAATTTCATTACATAATTTAATTAAGCAGCTAACATTAATGATCGAAATTGTTGCATATAATTTGACTCGACCTTATTTCACTATGGAATAAATCTATACGCGGTGGACGTTTTTTTGGTTCATAATCGCTTATTTCTTTAAAATATACATATAGCCAGTTAATTACTTATTTGGTTTCTCACAATTGATAGTACTTATTGTTTGAAATTATTTTTACAGAAGGATATACGCCTTTCAATATTAGTATACTAGTAGTATTCGTTCAAATACTGAAATTAAAGGTTCTTCATAGAACCGAGTTTCTATGCAATACATTAAAGAAGAATCTTGGATTAATATTAAGTAAAAAGATTACATCCGCATTTGATTTATTTATATTTTTTTTACATAAATTTTATAATGTTGTATTAATTATTTTAATAACCAATCGATTATACTCCGTATTAAAATAATTAAGAATCTTACCTTATAAATTTAATATTCTAATCATATTGTATCACAGCAATGCATGTAAATTATATAATAAATTTGATATTTGAATATTTATTCACATGCACACATTACAACCATCGTAGCCTTATAGAGAATCCAATGCGTTACGATAGTTTATGAAATAAAAAATAAATTATAAAACAATCTTTAAAACATATTATTTTATTAAAGAAGATTTAGATCTAGTAAAAAATATATCTAGTGTGTTCGTATTTAGACCTATAATTTTTCACATTGCAGTCAATCAATGAGTCATTTTGGCTCTAGATATTGTAAATATAGATATCTTTGCCTTAAAAATGTCCATTGAATGTGGATTACAAGTATTATAATAGATATTGAGCTATGAGCCTACGACTATGCTACTACGAGCTACGACGCGACGCGACGCAACGCTACGAGATGTCTGTATTTTCGGCGTTATTTTTTTCACCGGTTATGTGATTTTTTTTATAAAAATCGTTTATATAGACATTAAAAGACAGATTGAATTTGTTATATGACATATGTATTGTTGTACAAGATAAAGGCAAAAGGTTGTGGAGCCGATGCCATGGCTGTATACTTTCCATAGTTAGTTTACATAGGTTTTAACAGCGCTGTCGGCTTAACTCTGGTCTATTTCTAGTCTTGACTCTTCTACTTCTAGTCCTGATGCTGTGCTTCTATACTGCATCTGCCCTTCTTTGTATTTACACTTCACTTGCTCTAATGCTTTCTCTCTTCCGGTTCGCTTCTTACACAAATTAAATAAATATCAAACCTGCTTATAAAACAAACATTCTATAAAAACAATTTGTCACATTATTAGTTATATTATTGGCCTAAATAGCTATGGAAGGTTGAATATAATTAATACATCATATTTAACCTAACCTATGGTAATTTTAATTAAATATATTTAATAATATTCAACTGAAAATTGCTGCACTATCATCACTGCGACTTGGGATCCCCCGTAATGCTCTAGTGGTACTGCAGTATGATTTAATAATATATGTATTTATATCTAAACAAAAATATTAGAATTCATTTTATCAAATACTATTCATAGGTGGTATTTTAATAAGTGGGAATATTTTTAAAGGGAGCTTTGCTTAAAAAATATGTTTTTCCTTATTTTATTCTATTTCATAGTTTTTCTCAACTGTTATTGCCAACCATATTATAAAATAATAAAAGCCGTTGATAATCCCTATTAATCTGAAACAAACATAGTTCTACGGTAAACTATAAGCAAGCTTTTTTATTTATTATTTTTTTATAAGAATAAAAATATATTCTCGATCATTGATCTTCGCTTAAAATATATTCATTTAATTAAAGTTCACCCTGTATATATACTACACATTTTTTAAGATAGAGTATTTCAAATATATATATATATATATATATATATATATATATATATATATATATATATATATATATATATATATATATACATATATATAAATATATATATATATATATTAACTTATATTAATTAAAAAATAATAGATAACTTAATAGTGCTTTTGGAATCGACTTTGGGCAACCATCTTGGGATCAGCTGTTTCTGTGAAAAACTTAGCAGTAACTGTTACGTGTGTATTGTGTCTGTTAATATTATTAATATTTTTTAATTAATAAAAAAAGATATCTAATGTATTTTTTCGCCCTACCGTCGATACCCTAAAATATTCTTAATTATTTCAAGTTGCCACTGTATACAAACACATATAATAATGTAACTTAGCAATTTTAAAGATAAAATAAAGCATTATTTGGTCAAATTAAATTCTTTTCTTAGGCAATGAGGTCGTGCTTTATGTCTTATAAATGTATTTTTCCCGGAGCTTGGTGACCTATATTTTATTATAGTTTTGTCCCAATGTGGAATATATTCAATGTATAGGTGACAGGTGTTGGTTGTCACAAGACTGCTCTTCTAGTTTAGTCCTAATCCTCATTTGTGACAGTCCCTTCCAGCAAACACTACCAGGATTTAAAGCCTCCCCCTGGAACACCCACAGGCTACGACTACACACAGCTGATATTTCCAATCCTGCAGGACTTACTCAATCACACGCCACTGTTTAATGAATACATTTACTCAAGAAATAATAACAGTTCATCTATTAGGAATTATTTTGACAAGATTGACAATTGTGGCAGACAGAAGATAAACATAGACACTTAATATTATATGAAACAATGACCAAGTTTAATTGTCTAAGTTAGGAAGACAGAACTACGTCAGATGTTCAAGTTTATAACTTATTACGTCAATTGATTTGTCTCCATTAAATTATTTATTTAATAAAATGTTCATTTCTCTAGTCCCAATTTAACCTTCACCAAGTATTTGTTTTTACAATTCATTTATAAAATAATATTTAAATAATGATCACGCAATTTAGGTTGCAGTAAAGAAAGTCTTGGACTACCAAATTTCTTTAACAAATGTATTTGTTTGAGATACAAATTCAAACTAACAATATTTATAAACGAATAAATAAAAGATAAATAATCAATCCCCCTGAAATATATTGATTTTAGATATGTCAAATAAGTCTTTACATGATCGAATTATTTGACAAACATGCCTTAAGCAACCTTATTTTTTATTTTCGAATTAATATGGAATGCAGCTTATTATTAGTATCGAAAATTAAACCCCCATTTTACATATTTTTATTAAATTAAATGTTTGAAAAATATGAGTAAAAAATGGATAACAATTAATAACAACGACAAAAATGCTATAGATATATATCCTTTCAGTATCGTTTCTTAATATTATTATTAGTTAATCAATCGATTCTATGTTTAATACTGATTCTATGAAAATAGCAATACAAAATTCCATCAAGAATATTCATTTTATTAATCATTATTAGGCTTAATTCTGCATATCTTATAGATAAGTATATTTAATGACATTTATAGCTTTACTTTATAGTGGTTAAACTAGTAGCTGAAATCATATAAAATGATGCAGGTTCGAGTTGATTCTTCAAAACGAGTCATCTTGTTCATTTTTTGATTCGCTACAATTTTTCTTGCTTCTTATAATAAATGTATTTTAAAATTGTAGTTGTAATGTTCGTTAATGCAAATGGGATTCCCATTGGCCAAGGCAAAGTATACGGTTTGTCAATTGGCAATCTTGTCCTTATTTATATTTAGAGATTAAGTCGTAGTTAATTGATTAGCAAAGTAAGTCACTAAGATAGAATACAATAAAGGGGTTTGTTCGACAATGCACTGTATGCAGTAGTAAACTTAAGCAATGTTTGTTTCACAAAGACCCCATCCAAAAGCAGACTACCCTTATTTACCATCGACCCGAACCCAAAGCCTAACTTACATATTAAACTATCGCCATTTGCCGAATAAGAATAAATCATCATTATGACGGTCTCTAATGCTTTGCTCCAAATGCTTCTTCACAACAACTTATATAAAAAAAATGTTGTTTGTTTTGTATACTTGTTGGTGATCTGTAAGTAAACCTGGATATTATTCATTAATGTAATCCTCAATCTCCCATACCCGAAATTCTTTTAAATTTATTCTGTTAATAAAATCAAGCTGGATCAATCTCTATTCTTTACAATATATTCTACAAAGAATAGTAAATATACAATTTTCGATCGATCAATTGATTTGCATCGAATCTTACCACTTATAAATTAGACTTTTATAAATACACTAGGGTAATTTTAATTTGTTAATGTTTTTCGATGTTCTGCTTGGTTTTTTAATAGGACGGTAATAAGTTGTTAATCTTTAATTCAGAAGATGTTTGAATTTTCGAAGTAATTTATAAATACAATAATTTAATACGGTTTTAATATGATGACACTCATCGCAATATTTAAAAAGCGAGTCTCCCAATAAATACTGTTTTTTGAGAATTGTCATTTATTATGCATTATTAAATATCTGTAATATTATTTTGAAATTATTTTAATATTATTATCCTTAAAATAACCGTTTCGAGACAACATACACACACGTTCAACAATTATATAAATAATTATTTAAAAAATATATTAACTACAAATTTATCAATATACTATACCAAACATTCTTTTAAATCAAATTTGGTTTTTTTAATCGGGCATGATTTTTTATTTACTATATATACTAGAAAACATAAATCTATTCTTCAAATAATATCAACAATTTTGATAGATTTACATCGACTCTTTATAAAATACATACCACATATGAATTAGACTATTTATTATAAATAAATTATAAAAATATTGAGATAATGAAATACTAAAAATTATCAATATATCACCCCCTATTAAAATCTGCAAAATATCTCTCTTTACGCTCAGAGCAATTAAGTTCAATTGAATTTTCTAATTTCTAGCCGTATGATATTATTATAATAATTGAAAAGGGGCGATATTATCCCAAAGGATACAAAACACCCTGTTTAGTAGTGGAGATGTTATCTTTAAGAAAATCATCCCCTGTACAGAAAAACCGCTTATCTATATTCCCCTACATTATTAGCGAACACAAGAGGGTGTCTTATTTTAAGCCAATTTATACAGACAAATCTACTTAATGTAATTTACTATTTATATACAATAATGCGCATTTTTTTAATATGCGTATACAATTATATTGTTTGAAACTTTTGGATAGAAGAATTAATTCTTGTATGTATAGGGATAATAATGGCCACAATGCCCCATTGTAAGGTCTTTCGAATCGCTTTCTGGTTATGACAAGTGCCAATTTTTAAGCTAAAGAGAGAAGAATCCCTTATCTGCTTCGTCCAGAGGGACCCTGAAAAACTCATCCCTGTATTGAATTAACAGTAAGCCTCAGCCCCTTAGTCTCCCCCAACTCCATTCGGGGATTGAATTGAGCCTCTGTTTTGATGTGAGAGTCTTGCCGGTCTTCTCGGAAGATGTTAATCTCCTGTGGTCGGAATTACCGAAATTATTTGCCTTATTCCTTTCACTTTTGTTAACGCCATTCCGGACTAGACGCCCGGAACGTCTTTATTAATAAATATATAAAATAAATCATCCACACAATCACCCAAAAGAGAACAAAAACCCCTCATAATTGTAGCCGGCGACGGAAAAGCCTGCTTTAAATATTTTCAGTGGCAATTAATTAATCAATATTGAATTACCCACACACAATACCTCGTAACGGATAATCAAAATATTACTATTACAAAGTTTTTAAATAAAATTTTGGATTTTTATAATTTTTTAATATATTTGATAATTTTGTCACAATTTGCATAGAAAGATGACAAGAATTTATGAATACCAAAGACAACAATGACGGCTAAGTTTTCATACAAATTCTCACCAAAACATTTAATTTATAAAAATATACACATAAATTAAAAATATGACATATCAATCGCAGAAATAAAAAAATATTTGAATTATTATTTAAAAAATACGCTTTTTATGAAAAAAAGCAAATACGCAAATGATTCTTATTTTTTAGATATTACATTTTCAACTTTTTCTCATTATTTTTATTTAATTAATTATTGCGCATATTCTGTCAAAATTTATTGCTTAAAATAGTGTTAATTTTTTAATAATCAACAAAACAATTTTAACAAAACATTAAATATACCATATAAAATGTATGAAATGAAATAAATAATAAAAATTAAAGAAAGTTAATGGAATGCGTCTTTTAGAGTGAGCACTTGATTTTGTTGTAAAATTCCCCAAAAATTACCAAATAATAATTTATACTCAAAATGAAATAAAATTGTTTTTGTATAAAAATAAGAACATATATAGTTTTTCATGTATTTTTTAAACCAAACCAATACAATTATCTGATTAAATAATCTGATGCGTGGGGTATATATGAGAGAAGTTAGTAGTGAAGAGAGTATATATATATATATATATATATATATATATATATATATATATATATATATATATATATATATATATATATATATATATATATATATATATATATATATATATCTTTATTATTAAAATTGAAGTCCTCACTGTACTGCAACAAAATATCTGTAAATCAAATTTCCCTTTAGGTAGTAAACGGTCTAAAATATGCAGCGATGCGAAACATTAGGATTTCTATGCGGAACACTCATTAGAAGCAACGTATTTTGGTGGAAGTAAAGGTCCAAAACGCTATTCCCATAGGAAGGACAATAAAAGGCTTTCGTCAGTTGGATGAATAGGGACAGGAGGTGGTATTTGCCCAATTTCACCAACCCTCTACTCTCTGGACAATGACAGACCCAGGTGAATACATAAAGGACGACTTATTCTTTTCACTACTTTTATCTGCCAACATTGATTGATCACTTTCACACTACCAATTTATTTGTCATTCATTAATTTACTCAATTCCATATTTTAAATTCGTATTCAATTTTGTTATTTATAGCATTTTCATTGAGTATAATAAAAGAACACTCATTCATTATTGGGGATAAAGCAATAAAATTATAATGCAGTGAAAAAGTAAATTATGAAGATGATATTAAATATGTTGTAGGATTATTTTTTTATTAAAAATATTTTATCTTAGCAAAATACCTTATTTAAATTATATAACATATTATTACTCATTTAGGCTTTTCTCCATAGAGGTATTCTTTTCTTCTTTTTTTTAATCCGTGAATAATTTTATCACCTTTAATATATCCTTAATGTAAAAGTCCATATTTTTTTATGATAAGTAGACAATATGAAAATTGTTAAAAGAAATCAATATTCTGTCTCAATGGGTATTTAGTTTCATTTTAAAATTTTTATATATGATTTTTTTAGTATTTTATGTAACTTATTATTATAAATTTATATATCGCATCCCTAATTATTTTTAAATTAATTTGATCGGTTCTTGCGACTGAGAGATCGTGAATAATATTAATAAAATAGCGATCGATCGTATTGATCCAGGTTTACTCTGATTTCCTGTATTGTAAGGTAAATACTGATTATTAAGTCGGTGACATGTGTAAATATATCATATTTAAGATCACCGACAGACAATGAATTAACACGTTATTGTGTCCAAAAAAACCATCTCAAAAAAACTCCTCGGGGCGTAAAAAAAAATACATGATTAAAATAATACAAATACGGAGTGGTGTAAAATAGTAAAATATAACATTCAACAGGAGAATCTAATAGAATCTGATATTCGTGCGAATAGTTGATATTTTCAGAACTCTCAGTTTGCTAAACGTGCACAATATATTAATAATAAATAGGGGATGGTGTGTGAAAGGGAATAAGGGATGGCATGGCGTCTCGGCGCTTCCTGAAAAGTACTTTTCAGTTTGCCTGGCGAAATGTATGACGATTTTCTGTTTTGTCTACTATTGAAAACCATTTCATATTTTCACCAAACGTGCATTTCTCTCCTCTCAATAATATAAGACAAGTCCTCTTGTCTCTCTTTATATTTATTTCTTCTCACCCCATCGAATTCGACACAATACTGATTCAAAAATAGTGCTTTTGGTAGATATAATATTTGGTGTTCCCTTTTCCAGTTTATTTCGTAATTTTCTAGCAAGTCAAATAAAATCATATATTTCTTATTTTTATGTTTCAGGTATGTTCTCCTTAAATATCTACATATTGTAGGAATGGTCATTTATGGTGAGTGACATTTTCATTACTAAACACTTGATCGGCCATAATTTATTAATTTAATTATAAACAGCAGAACTTAAATTGGCTTTAAATATTTTAGAGATTTCATATTAAATTTTAGCATTTAATACCTTTATAATTATATTTGAAGGCGAATTTTTCCAACATACAGTATTTCATTACAGAAAATATTTTAAGGGTAGGTATCATAATATATGAATAAAATATTTCCAGTTATAAGATTCATTTAATTAGACAATTATCCAGAAATTAGAATTAACAATTTTCCCTAAATTATGGAATTCCATCGAAAAGTCAACACTAACAACAAATACTTTTTTAGTTAATATTAACTCCTCTAAAATAATCTCGAACCTGCACGTATAAAAATTTGTTATTTTCATCAAATCTTAAAATACAAGATAAACTTTGAAAATTCACAAATTGTCCCTTAATATGTCATTAATACTTGAATTAAAGATGGTGGTAAATTTCTCTTAGACTCTCCTCTTAAATTATTAATTATATGAATGATTGTGTAAGAAACTTAATTAATAATGAAGGTAATAAAATTAAAATCTCAGTGATATATTTAGCAGGTAGGCGGTAGTATTAATTAGTGAGAGAAGTAAAGCGTTAACATCGTGGGTTAACGCATTGTTGGTTTAACTTAATAAACACACTAAAACTTGGTTTAAAAAAATACATAATTAAAACCAGTAGATTTAATTACATACACTGCTTACATCTAAGAATTATTTTCGATAAGATAATTTATTCTATACTATTAAAATATAAATAATATGGGGTTAAGAATCAATAGATGAATGGTTTAACACTTTAACGTGCAACGGGTCGAGTATTGAATGCACTTGAAAGAGCATAACTGCAAAAGAGGAATAGGCACTTCAATACCAGAGTACCGGGTTCATGACGGGGGTAGTTTGTTTTAATTAAGCTTCAATATTGCACCCTCTTTACATTCACCACCAGACTGCCAAATGACGCAAGCGATAAAATCAAACTTTTCTGTGGATGAGTAAATTAATTCTTATTATTTATTTGCCCCAAATACTAATTTAAAGCACAATGAAAGCATATAAAATCAAATTTTTATGTGGATTTCATTTCTAACTGTTAATTAATTATTATAACTTATTTGCCCCAAATACTAATTTTAGCGTAATCAAAATATTTCAGAAGACGATGATAATAATCTTAATAGATCTTATCATATATTTAATGAATATTTAAATCATAGGATTTTTAAATGATAAACAGATTTTTGAGTAAAAATATTGTAGATTTAAGTTCAACAAATTTAATCATTGAAGGACAATTTAAATAATTCACATTATTATATACATAAAATACTATTATTTAATGCACTTTTTTGGATACCAAATATCAAATTTTAGACATGCCCAGAAGAGAAACACTAATATACCGCAAATAGCTGTGATTAGGATATTATAATATAATGAGTGTGTTAGAATTTGAAGTTTGTTCTGCAAAAAATAGGTTACATTTTATTTTATTGTTGAATTTAAAATTAAATACTAGTAAAATAAATTCCTCTTGGCACAATCTTTAAACCCGCAAACGCATGTGATTTGTCAAATCGACCCACTTGGTCACGTGATAGATTGCGACCAATGAGATACGTTTGCGAGTTTTTTAGCTGAATTTAATTGAAGTTTACTCTACATTGTGGCCAAAATGTTACATAGATTTTTAAGTATTTAGATTTCACTTATCATTACGGTATTTATTAAAAATCTTTTCTTTATCTATGATTTTTTAATATTGTTTACTTTCCATTTGCGATCCTCTCTGCAACAAAATCAAAGAATAACAAATAAATTATGAGGCTAGTATCCTGTACACCCCCGAAGTCCAGATATACTCCCTTCGGGGGTTTATCGGGGAGAAAACACACCCCGGTTCATATTTATGATGGCAAATTTAAAGATGTCGCTAATCTGAAGCAGCGACTAAAAACATAGTATGAGTCACTTTCGCTCTCCAAGGGCTGTAATCCGAAGAGGCTTTTCTACTAAGATAACTCCACCCCACCTTCACCAACCCTCTTAGAGCTACTTTGGTCGTCTGCTAGACTCAATTTCATTTAGCTGAGTAGTTTGCGTCCAAGTTTGAGATTTGCACCTTACATATGAAACTTGTACTGTATTGACAGTGCTGAATGCATTTTGTATGTGACACGTGACGGATTTATACAGAATTATTTACGATCTTGATAATCAATGAATGCACCTCTCTATTTAATTATCTTAATTTAATTCAATCACTTGCGACTTATATATTTATTTATCTTTATATTATATATCATACTGTAGTACCACTAGATCATTAAAGGAAATCCCAAATAGCAGTGATGACATTGCACCACTTGTCAGTGAATGAGTATAGTTTAAACACATATTAAAATAAATGTAAAAGATAAAATTCATCAAATATGTATGTATGATTGATATTTTTTAGCAATATAATTTATAAAAATGTCAGGTTAAATGTGAATTAACTTGATTGAAAATTCATCACTCTTATTGTTTAAATCCCTACTTTATATATTTTTTTTTCAACAATTTTCATATTTTAATTTAATTTATGTCTGTTATATAGTAAGTAATATCGAATAGTAAGATAAATAAAGCGGGTCGAATAAATTTTCAATAAATAAGCTTTGTGGTTGTGGATTGCAAATCATTGTGTCAGTTTTACAAAAACGTTTCTACAAAAAGTCCGAGTTTGAGTTAAATTAATAGTGAAAATATGTTATATATTTTATAATGTAAAGCTTTATATTACAATTTCATTACTTAGTTTGAATTTTACATTCATTGATTGATAATACAATCTTTAAAATTATATTTAGTTGTAGGTACAGAGTATATAAATCTTTTTACCTTTAAATAATATGACAATTTTTATTTTTATTTAACACAAAAGGTAATTAAGTTATCAAAATTATGAATAAATTATAAACCCATTTACAAATATGAGTAATAAAAGCTAATTTGGAATATTATCAATAATTAATGTGTACATTAAATGAATGCCAAACATATATGAGTATGTTTGAACTAAAATATTAAATGATATATTACAGTAATGAAAAATTCATATTTGTAACTGTTAGTTTGTGAATGAGTTTTTATGGTAGTGACCCATGGAAATTGTATGATATATTGAACAAAAATGAGGATCAAATTTTTACCTTATTACTGTAGTTTAAGCCCATAATTTAAATAAATGTAACAAATATTAATAAAACACTGCATTTAAAACAAACTATTGTCAAACTGTAATCAAAATCAATACCTACATATATTCAGATCGATTTTGTTTGAACAAACAGTGATTGAAATAATAAGGTGGTTTTAGTATAGGGGTAGTAATCCTTGCAGTAGGGAGCAGCTGTAGGACTTGGTTTAATCCTTGTGCCCTAAATATTTCAACATCATCCCTAAAAATCCCATAGATAAATACAGGACACGTCACGCCACACATCAAAGCCACAAAACTCAAAATCACCTCGAATGCTGTACACTAAAAATATTAATAATACTTGCGTCAGAAAAAATATTTAATAGGGTAAAAAGGAATAAGGCGAAATATTCATTTAATGACCTATTTAAATATATGTATGCCAAAATATATCAATTTATAGATTTTGTTTTTTTTTGTATTTTTTTTCAGTATAACATGTTTTTTTTTAATAATCAAATCTCCTAAATTTGGTGTCGAAAGTAATTTTTCATAAAATTCACTGTCTCGCCTTCTTAAAAAATCAGATCAAAGGCCATCGTTGCGCGACTAACAAAAGAGGGAGCGAAATAAGAAAAATAAAACAAAAAAAATATATATTAACATAATCCTCGGCGCTTGAAGCATAATTCTTCCTCCAGAATAATCGCAAAAGGAAGAACATCAAAGACAATCGACACACTTTTTTGTTTGAGATGTCAATTTGTATAAAAAATATATGGCCTTTTTTTTAAGAAAATATATGAACATTACGAGAGCTAGTCGTATTTTCAATTATTCAGTATGTAAACTGATTCAAAGCTAGTGTATAAGGATGTTCTCTCATTTGCACTTTCGTGTATATAATAAATACAGGTGTTTTGATAATATTCCTCCACAAGGATGTTCTCCTGTCTACCGGATATTAAATAAAGCTTTTCTCTACTCCCTTTCTAAGATACAACCCAATTACCACGATGAATTTCTTACATACGTTCCTTTACCCTCAAATAATGTGAAAATTAATATTACACTTGAAAACGCAGACTTTAATACTAGTTTTGATGAAATATTACAGAAATAATACTAGAAAATAATATTTAGTAATTAATAATTTTATAATTAATCCTATGCTAACCGTTAATGTTTAAAAACACAATATCCTTTTTGAATAATGAAATCAATTATAAAACTAACAAATTTATTGATTATTTAAAGAAAGTTATTTATTGTGAAACTTTAATTTTAAATCGAGATTTAACCAATGATTTTAAAATTGCTTAAAAACAATAAAAATATTATGTAAAATTTGAAAAAAAATAATGACACTTACTAAAAAACCTAATTACAAATACCCAGTGTAAAAGTACACGAATGATTATTTTATATACGCCCTTTTGAGGTTTTTTTTTACAAATTTTGTTTTTTAGACACAACAACGTCTTAATTTTTTTATCATTGATCTTAACCATTAATATTTACACAGGTCACCGAATTAATAATCGCCTCAGTATTTGCCTTACAATCCAAGAAATCAGAGTAAACCTGGATCGAGACTCAATGAATATTCACGATCTTCCAATCATGATAACCGATCAAATCAATTTAAAAATTATTGTGTATGTGTCTCATCTCTTGAGCTATAAATAAGTTTAGTTTTAAATATCATTGTAATTATTACGAAGCCAAATAAATCAGTGAAAATTATAAAAATAATTTAACATTGAAATTGTAATGTAATTTTCGAGAATCCATTATCACATCGTAAATATATTATGTTTTTTTTTACTAAAAATATATAAAGATACATAAAAACTATATATTTTATATAAAATAGTGTAGAGATAGTGAAATAGTAAAGAAGTAATGTAAACCAAATAGGTGTGAATGAAAAGTAGTACTTCGTGTAATCCAATATGATTCTCCAATGCATGTAACTCTCCTTTTCAAGTGAACCCATATTATATGTATGTAGTACAAGAGTAACGCCCTTACCTAGTCCTTAGTAAATAGACACTGCTACGCCAACGCTACGAGACTACATGTGCTACGACACACGACAAAACCCACTATCAATACGACTAAGCATGTTTTGTTCCGTCTAATTGTGTCTGTCTAGATCTCTTTGAATTCTGGCCTTGTTTAGTCGTCAACGTTGACATAATTTATCTAAGTTTAAATAAATATATTAAAACTAGAACTTTATTCTAAGAATGACCTCAAAGTTGTTTTACAACATTCCGCACTGTAAATTAAAATAGACGAGGCACTTATTGTGTCACGAAGCACGTTATACGAGATAACAGTTTGCTCATTACGATTAAAAGTTAATTAAGGTGTTGCCCTCAACCTTGTCTCGTCTACTGTAAACAGACTCAAAGGGGTTAATTTTATCAAACGTCTCTGTAGAGTTGTACACATTTAATTACATTATTTTCACCCACCACTCTTCTTTATTTGCAATACTCTTTCCATATCTTTCACCAATTAAATTTAGTATTTTTCTCTATGTTTGTATATATATATTAAAAATTTACGGCGATGAATGTCACATATTTCAATGAACTATGATATTTTATACCATTCCCATTATTTAAATGTATAAAAAAATAAATATCATTTAATTTATATTTACTCATTCTTTATTTTAAACGTACAGGGTGTAAATTCCCAAGATACTGTTTAGTTATTGTTATTTGATTTGAATTTATGTGAGTTTATTTATTATTATTATATTTATTACAGTTAAATAGGCATTTTTTCTCGATTCAATAATTGCTTTAGTATTCAAATTACAATCCGCATTAAGCCACTCATGTTTTAAGATATATAAATTATTTAATCAAACGTTAAAGCACTACTCGAGTTACTTTTAAATTATTGAAATTAATTTTTGTACGTAAAATTAAGGAGTCCCATAGTATAAATAATTTTTATTTCTCTCTGTCGAGGGGAAAAATAGACCATAATAATATTTGTATAATTCTAGCAAGATTTTATTATTTGGAGCCCCATACTTAAAAAAAAACTATAGTTCATACATAATAAAATCCATACCTTATTCATCAAATCTTCTCAACTTTTCACTGAAATATTCAAAAGAACCATTTAAGCATACAACCATTTTGAATTTATTTATAGAACCTTATTTCACTCTTGTATGCATTAAGGCATGATGATGATGATGAGCATTATAAGTCAGGAATAGGTTGTATGTGCAATGGAAGTGTTAATAGTGGTTTTGTCAGGCCACATGACATCCTACATGCTTTGTTGGCACCTGTCTGTTCTCATACTAGACACCATTATATTATTACTTTTACATGACTATCCATGCCAATATTCTCATCCAAATAATGATTGATTGACCTTTAACATTATTCATTTATTCTAATTAATTAAATCATAATATTTTAGCTCTTTTATAGTAGACATACTGATATTTATAAAATCATATACGACAGTTTAATGGGTTTGAGGTGATTGTTGCTCCTTAGTTGCAAACTAAACATACCTATAATGTATAAAATTTCATTGTGAGATATAACCATATACAAAATATATATTTTACTATAATTTTTTAGTACACTTTATGATAAAATAGTCCAAAAAAACTAATTATTTTGATACAGACATACTACTTGTGGGCTTTTATATTAAAGATAATTCTCCAAGCTCTAAAGATGACTACAAGTTAGTGGTCAAAAGTATTTTTATTAAAATACCATTTTATTGAGATTTTTTTTCTTGAGCTTTGTGCAACTTCACATTAAGTATCCAGATAATTCATTGAAGAGATTTTTTTTTAGATGTAAAAATTAAATCATAATTAGTTATAGTTTTATAATATGATATTCTTAAATTCCATTCTTTTTCTTACCAAGCTCCTTGTTTAATAATTAATTATTTTTTTTTAGAGGGTCTTTTTAAGAGAGTTTTTTAGAAACAACAACGTGTTAATTATCTGTCGGTGATCTTAACTATTATTAGTTACACACCTTATAATCCAGAAAATAGTAATATAGTAATCCAGGATCAAGATGATCCATCGGGATTTTATTAATATTATTCCCGATCTCCTAGTCGCAATAACCGATCAAATATATTTAAAAAAAATATTGTTTGATGATGTTATAAGTATGGCGTAGATGAGAGGGATATTATCGTAGCACTCGTAGCGCTCACCAATCAAACATGTTAATGACGGTATGCAATATTAATAGATGACAGTTTATCTCGACACGACCTGCTCTACGATTTCCATATTGATTTAAATACACACATACAGGTGACTTGACGCACTGCGACAATATTTACCCACGATTAATTCACCTTTGACTGTCGACCATTTCAAGACAATTTCCATGTCAATGAGGGCAAATCATACGCCTACCAATCATTCAATATATTTCAATTTGAATTAACAACGGCCATCAAACTGTGAATATATTATAACTTCATCGCCATCAAATTTAATTTACTTCGAATGGTTAAACTCTGAGAAATACTTACACTTATACAATGGACAAAATAAATTTCAATAGTACATATTAAAAAAATCATTTCGTGGTTATTTTTTATATAGTAATTCGAATATGTTTCTTTGTATTACTTATACATATAGTAATTAATTCACCAATCAACTAGTGTACGTTTCAAACCTTTGAATTTTTCAAAAATGTCTCAAATTAAATAATAATAAGTAACTGTTATGGAATGAATTATATTGTAATTTTTTATTAAAATCAGTCGGCTTCATTAATAACATTAAGTTATATTTGTGAAATTGTGTAACATGATAAAATAACAGTATTTTATCCAGCAATATAAAAATTAAGAAGAACAACTTCGTCTTTAATAATGATGCGAATAACGATAATGAAAAATCTCATGAAGAAGAGATAACGATTACCATTAATCAAAGCCATTATGATTCATTACTTATTAAGTTTCCTTCAGTTGGGATATTCCATCGATATTTTTACTAAATATAATAAAAAATAGTTATGGACATTTTAATAACCCACTAGACAAAAGCATACTAATAACAAGGAAATATCTCAATTTTGTATTGTCATAAAAAAAAATTTTAACATCTGTTGTGGTCTCTCATAGAAAACACACAACTGCTAAAACATCATTAAATTTTAATTAGTTTCCTTATTAGAAACCATTTTTATTATTTTACATGTTTGTAGAGTAAATATCAATCTTAATAAATGCGCATATGTGATATTATAGACCACAAAACTATAATATGCATTTAGTCATTCTTTCTATAAATATTGTACAGAGATTTAAATAAAAAGTATTATTTCGAATTGTTTTATCTCAATTAAAAATATATAATAACGTTTGGTACCCTTTAATAATTTTAATATGTTCTTATCATCAGCTATTTTATACTTAATGGACTCATTTTTTTATTTTTAAATTTAAAAAAACGAAATTTGAATAACTATTTTTATACCAGACAGTTATTTATTGTTTCTGTAGTAATATTAATGTTTATGAGACATTCAGTTTCATAACCACAAACTCAAAATGGACCTGATTTTTTAGTAAAACGACTTTTTTACCGTTATTATAATTATTTATAAAAATTGTATAATATGCCCCATAAGTGTGTTATGTCGATGTCGAATAAGCGCACTATTTATTAATGAATTCAAGCCTTAGTATAAAAAAATCTGTCAATCAATAGGCCTAAATTATACACACACTTTTAATTTTTTATAATATACCTACTTAATGAATAAATACAAAAAATGGGAATTAATGCTTGATACTCTATGTAAAAGCACAAGTAAATCTGCAATATTATATGTGTAAGTGCGGTTGAGATTATGGAAATATATAGCAAAATCTACATTGTTCAGTTTGTTTCCATGACAGATTCTATTTAAACAATCTTGCGTTGTGGTTTATATATTTAAAAATTAATGTCACTGGTATTTGTGAATGCATTTGGACTGTTATCAAAGCAGAGAGTATTCTGTGTGGCATATATTAACAAAAAAGCAAGGCGAGCTGTGACCAAATTAGTCCGATGCAAATGTAGAGAGAGAGTTCCTGAAATAAATTTGTTTTGTCTGAAAACACTGGTTTACACATACAAATAGTGCTTGCCTATTTAATATGCGCTTTACCCCCTTGTTTTTACAACTCCATTATGAAAAAAATGGACATCATAATATGATAATGTATACCACAAGTCACGAGATTTTTAAAATTTAAATATCAAATTTATCTAAAATCTAAAATTATTTCATTTGCTACCGTAAATGTGAGTTATTATTGAATTTGAATGGGGTTTGTTGAACAAACATGACATGGATTATCGTATATTTTAGATAAGTATCCGATAAAGTCCCGCAATAAGCTGCCAGTGCAATTTATTATTGTGTAAAATTTATCATAATTAAATACCATCAATACTAATGTGGAAATATTAACTATACAACTTCGTTGGGTTAATAACAAAAAAAATATCTAGAATAAATATGCAGTTTATATTAAAATTATTGTAACGCAACAAGTATCCATATCAGAAACTTATTTATAAAAATATTATATTAAAACGTATTTTATACAATCTAATATTGCATATATTAATAATGAATGAATACATTAAATGAAATCCAAACTTACATTTGTGTTTGCAGTTAAATATTCAGTCATTTATTATCATAATATATCACATACAAAATATTCTTTATTAGGATTTTTTTCTATTCTGCAAAGATTATCTCAGTATTATTGTTCTGTATAAACCTCACAAGTTCTAAATTATTTAATGGTTTTATAAACTAATAATTCTCATATTAAGAGACGTAAAAGTTTACAAAAAGCGTAGTAATGGTTTCTAATCGTGCTTGAATTGATAAAAATAAAATTAATTCAATTCGCTTTTAAGGAAAATAATTTAAAAAAACACTTTCAAACAGGGGCTTTTTGAAAGGTTTTTAGAAACGTTTACCTTACAATCCAGGAAACCAGAGTAAACCTGGATCAAGACAATCGATCGGGTTTTTATTAATATTATTCCCGATATTCCATTCGTAATAACCAATCATATTCTTTTTTTTTTAAACCTGAGCTATTAACATACTAAAATAATATTTACAAATTAACTAGTAGTTGTGATTATAAAATCCAAAAGCTGATAAACGTGTAAATTTTACTTTTTACACGACTTCCAAATAGATTTTTCTAACTATCTCCAACTGAGATATAAATGATTGTTAAAAGTTTTCACATTTACGTAAGCTTCTCACTGAAAATGTTTTCTCAACATTCTTTAAACGCCACCGCAAATCCGATTAAAGTTACACTCATTGTCTTCAAACATAATCATTTTTTTTTTATTCAGTTGAAATCAATCGAAGCTTATATATCAAATTTTAATCCGACACGCAAATAAATTTCAAATATACGAGACACACACACCGGACATCCGAATGCTGAAATATTGCGATGGATATTTCAGCAAATGAAATGTATTGATGGATGACTCTGTATATTCAAATTTATTTTTTTATCAAACGTATTTCGAAATCTTCCGTTGACGCTCTTTTGTACGTGCTTCAGATATCAATGCCTTCTCAAAAGACAAATAAATGTCAAAGGCATCAATTTTCACACTACTGTGTAAATAAATTGAATTTATTAAAAAGCCCCGACTGCGGTTACGAATAAATAAGACTTTTCCTTTCATTGGAGGGAAAAAAACCACCATATGTATAATAATGTGAAGTGGTGAAAAACTAGTGTTAGGTTCAAAGGCCAATCGTGCCTTTAGAGGCTTCATCGTAAAAAGGTAAGGCTTTACGTTAAAAATTCCGTCAGTATTTGGTCTTTGGGACCACGTAATACTTGTTCTCAAAGAGACTTGGAAAATAGAATAGTCTGATAATATTTTATAGAGAAATATCTTTGAGTTAAATCACCCGCCTTGACCTTCGCTCAATTATCGATAGTTTTAAAATATATTTTTTATTATTTGTACGAATCGCCTTTATTCGTAAGTTTCTTCACTAAAAATTCATGTTTCAATAATTATTATATATAATTGAGTTTACTATATCGTGGAAAAATAACTCAAATTCATTGTAAGTTCCCAAAAACACCATTTACTTTGTATTTTTCATTAATAATAATGAGCAATATGTTTTTAAATTTTATATTTTTGGTTATTATTATATGATAACCAATATAATATAAATATTGTGGTTATTAGTTATCACTCAAGTAAACATTTTTTTTATTACCACTGGGAGATCGGAATAATATTTAAAAAATCTCGATAGATCGTCTTCATCCAGGTTTACTCTTATTTCCTGGATTGTAAGGTATATACTGAGGCGATTATTCGTTATTTAATAGTAATAGTTAAAATCACCAACAGATAATGAATTAACACGTTGTTATATCTAAAAAACCAATAATATATTGTATAGGGATAAAAAAAATATACATATTTACATATTAGTTAATAGTATATTAATGATTTTAATTTTTAAATTGCCACAAAATGTCTTACAGACTCATTGTTTCAAGATAAAATTTTAAGATGTATTTAAAGTTTTGTTCACACCGCAAAACTGTTAGATATATCATCAAGTTATATATTTGCTCTATATACGGAATCAGTTTTTTTTATTAAATTCATAATACATTCCTCACCTACTCTCTTATGTTTTCAGTATTTCTATGTTTTAATGACATATGTATTATTTAAAAGAGTTGATGGCAAATTCAAAAGTAAGTGTAAAGCAAACAAACAGTCAGTCATCATTCCATTTTAATCCGACTCATGAATTTCCCATTTGCATATAAATTGCACATGAGACTTTCCACCATAACATCCTTCTTACTTTATCAAAACTTTTCATCTTCCAAGTACACATACATACATACTTCACACGACTAATAATAATACAATTATGGACTGACACAATATTATTTTGGCAAACAGAGAAGCGTGGTAATTAGTATTTGAGTAATTGTATTAAAAATTAACATTATCAAAGGCAGGAGAAGTGAGTCAATGTTGACAAAGCGTGGAGGAGCTTTCTAACCCACCACCTCATTTTTTACGTTTCATTTACCTTTGTTTCAGCTAACTTTGCTTCGAATATGAAAATATAAACCACAATCAATATTTAAATAAGCGGCTTTCATTAAAGAGTGGATCTGATACGGGTAAAGCGTTTCTAAATATGTATATACATTTTTTTCATATGAAAAAATCAATATTTATCATCACAATGAGTGGTAATAATTTCAATGTGGCGATTATTTAATGAATATTAAAACTTATTATTTTTTACTGCTTCTTCGAGATTTATTATTATACTTACCAATATTAATTTCCAAAAAAAGAAACAATTTAAATAAAGATCTTGTCAAAAGGTGTTTAGATTGTTTTTATTGTTTATTTGCATTAATTTCTTTTAAAAAAATCACCTCTATGCTTTCAATCAATAACTATATACTTAAAATTATAATAAATTCAATAAGTCACTACCTAGCTAAATTACCAAAATTAATATTAATCAAATCTTATGTAAATACATATGTTTAAAAAGCGCTTCCACGGATTACAAATTATATTTGGAAAAAATCTATCATCAAATAATTTAAAACATATTTAAAAAATACGTATATTTTACTCGAACTATTGTATATAAGTAATTTTATAATTAAAACTAATACCACAATATCATATATATTAGGAAGACTTATATATTATTTGGAATCGAATGGTCGTTTATGAAGAATATTTATCAGAATTCACTCTTTAAAATATAAATCGTACCTATATTCAGTTTTTTTATAATCGCCTTATAATTTACCCAACGATCCAGGAAATCCGAATAATCCCGGATAAGGACGATCTATTGGGATTTTAATAATATTATTCTCAATATCTCATAACATATAAAATCATTTTTTATTTTACTTGAGCGGCATTTGAACCCAAGACAAAATATTACGTTCTGTATGCATAAGATGAAAATTTATATAAACTAACATCTTAATATAGTGATTTAAACACATTGTTTGAAGTATATCGTCATAATTAATGTGAGTTTATCTCGTGATTAGATCTTGTCATCTAAGGCATTGATTCACCTTAGTTGATATTAATATATTGTAGTATTAATCTCATATAGTAGGACATAATCATCGTGTTATCCCACAGAAGCCAATTGACACGATCGACGATCGTCCTATAGCAGATATTGAAGTCACTTGTGGTCATTTGCACCACAAATCAAGATACAATCCACACTACAGAAAATCTTTTCTTTTCGGTTCGATTTGAAACAATACAGTGTAAAGGGAGGCAAGTGTGTGTAAATTGGGGGCGCGCTTGTACTGGGGACGTGCGGTTTTCGAAACACTTCATAAATTTAACAGTTATTGGACACATGCACACACCCAAAGACACATTTTCAGTGAAAATCGAATCACGTTGGGCCAAATGAAAATATAAAAGTGGAGGTAGTGGTGCAAAAGGAAGACGCTGGCTAGCAAAACTGTCCTGAAAGAGTGTGAAAGAGGGACGGGCCGTCTACTACGTGATCTGTTAGCTCGTTACCTTTTATACTACAACCACTTTTATATTACAAATATATATTATATCTAAGCCACACTTATATCTGATTTCTTATTCAATGCTCATCCTTACTTTATTCACAAGCATTTTAAATTCACATACAACCCAATAAATGTATAAAAATCGCCTGAGTTAACCTGCACACTATAATGATATTCATACTATTTAAAAACACCTATGGGTATATTAAAAATAGTTATTAATGTAAAGGGTAACAATGTAGGAACTGGATGGAATAGAGCGTATACTGAAATTGTCAGATTCGATATATTCGCGTAAAAATATATGAAAACATGTAATTTTTTACACAGACCGATAGAACATTTTGTTAGTTTATTTAGTCTTGTGCTATCCGCCCTTATACCACACAACCTTTCAATTATTATAATTAATTACTTTAAGGGCGATATTAAGCCTTTCTGAAATTCAGTTATATGTGACCGTAATGTTACATTTTTAATTTTATTTATTTAATAAAATTGACTGAATATAATTCCAATATTCATAAATACAATTTTCACACACTTACTTTATTCTTTAACCAGCGTAATAGCTCAGGGAATAAGAAGCGTGGCTACAAATACTGTGCTCATGGGTTCAAATCCCACTGAAGTCAAGAATTTTTATCGGGATTAATATTTATAAAATCTTAATCGATTGTCTTGATCCTGGTTTTCTCTGATTTCCTGTATTGTAAGGTAAATACTGAATATTAAGTCGGTGACCTGTGTAACTAGTAATAGTTAAGATCACCGACGGACAATTAACACGTTGTTGTGTTTAAAAAAAACCTCTAAAAAATAAAGCTCATCGGGGCGCAAATACATAAATTAATGAATAAAATTAAATCCTTCAATTTAATTCACCAAAATATATTTTTTTAAATATGTTAATTATTAACACAAAATGGGTCCAAAAAATCTGCGTAGAATGCGTGCAGATTTTTGTTAATCATAGAAAGGAGTTTGGTTGAAAATGATTAAATAAGCATTCAAAACAGAGACTTTATTTTTAATAAAACATTTTTTTTAATAACTACTTCTACGAAAAAGAATATAAATATACTCGTTTTCTACAACAATACTCCCTATCCTGACCTGTTTAACTTGTGAACACAAAAATGGTAATGAAGATAGAAGAGACGTGGTTAATAATATAGAAAGAGGGAAGAAAGGGTAAAGAGTATAAGGTTATTTGGCATTCTGAGCAAGTGCCAACCGCAAAGGCTAACGAAGGCAGTATGTACTGGAATAAAGCCTGTATGTAAGAGCAAAAAATATTTACCCCTAAGCAAGTCTCAAACAATGACCACCTTGATTGGTCACGAACAGGCGACATCTCTCCGTTTATGTATCAAAATGTTAATCTAATATTTAAAAAAAATCCAAATCTCTTCCTTATTTTCATCAGGAAAGCGGTGGGATTGAATTGGTTAAGTTTGACCCAATTCAGCTTTGATTAGGGCCAATTGGATGCGATTAACCCCGTAGACCTTCACTTGAAGCTATCTTATACTTACACTTGATGAGCCTTGCTACGCCTCTACGCCATTTTGCTACGCACTGAATTATAGACGATATCTTAGTCCCGAAACCTAATTCCGCTTATATCATAAGATGATGGCATTTAAGCTCTATAACTTAAGTAGTTCGCACTTTGGTGGATATTACTATTATCATTTATTTATTTATTTAAATATTACAAAAACCAAATTATACAATTTATAATTGTACCATAATCAATTAATAATAATTAATCAAATAAAACATTAAATTAAATTATCAATGGTCGCCACATTGGAGTTATTGTGCATTACGTTATATCTATTGTAATTTATTGTAAATGTTACAAACAAAAGAAACAGTCATATTTTTTTTATTATTGAATATTATATTTATTTTCATATTAAAACTACGTGAATTTTAAATCAATTATATTTTTTATCAGATAATTTTTTCCTTGCTATTAATGGTGCTATATTTAAATAAACAATTACTCTTTGTTTTATATATTTGTAGACAGAATTTCAAACTCGAATATGTCGTAAGATTGAACCAATTTTAAAAATTTTATGTACAATGAAATTCTCATTCATAATGTATATCATCCATTTAATTATTATATGAAAAATTAATTGAATTTTTGGGAATTATAAAAAAAACCTCGGTATCGTACATCGCAACTTCAACTATAAAACTATACGTATATTAAGAATAATTTTAATACATATATTACGTCAATTTACCATGCAGGCTCATTCATTTATATAATTTTGGATTATATTATTATTAGTATTATTTTGATTAGAAGGCTTTTGCCGAATTCTAGATTGCAGAACAGAATTAATTCCGTCGTTACATTAATTAGATACGCGCTTATATTATGTATCCTACACTATCTAAACCAATATATATAAAATAATATTAATTTTTTTATAAACAATCCAAGTGTCTTATTAACTCTTATTCAGGATGAAATATTGTAGTTTTTATGATATAAATTATTTTAAATATATATAATTTAGGAGACAAGCGTGACCGATATTGTTGTGCAGATGCGCGTTTCGGTTATCGGCCAAACTGGATTAGAGGGAACAACAGCCACCGTGCAAATTTAATGCCAACATAATAATAATATAATACTAGTTCCCGAGGGATGGCCTCGTGCAGAATGGATGAAAAATGGATAGATCGATATGTGTGTAGTGTCAAGTGTCCAATTAAAGGGACCTGTCAAGGACGAACAGGAATCATTTTTAATATTCTTAGATGGACTCAGGAGTATTCTTCTTCACCCCTCTGCACTTACATCTAAATTAATACATTAAAATGTATAAATATTAAAAACAAAGACTGCTTTTATATGTTTATAAGATTTTTTTGTAAAAAATAATTCTTTTATTCAGCTCTCTTTATTACTTTGCCAATTTTCAACTTAAAAATGCTTATATAATTGGTCCCACCGCAAAATTATCGAACCTACTGTATTATGTAACAGTATCACCAATCACAGCCGTTTGCGGTAAAATAGTTTGACCTAACCCAACGGTGTCTTTTTGACATTTGCCGAGAATTCACAAAGATTTTTTTCAAATCAATAAACACTTAATATCATGACAAAATGAATAAAACTATCTGGCTACATTATTAATGTGTTTTACTTTGAATCCAATAATCGATTAGCAATCAAATCCAACTATTAATAATTATTCCTATTATTAAAAGAGTATAAAAATTATTGGGATAAATATTTTAAGCAAGCATATTATTTGATTGATTCAAAAAAATCAAAATACCCTAGCAATAAAGATATCGAATGAACCTTGAAACCAATGAAAGATATAATTACTATAAGGAATAATTTATTTTTAAATCAATTAAATGAAAAAAATATGTGTAAATGTTTAAAACATATAAGGGGAATTTGGTTAAAAATAATTGATATACAGAATGCAACTTTAATATTTTTTTCTACCTATTCTTAGAGATTTTTGTGTCATAATTATACTTTCAAATTTAAAGATATTCAACATAATGTATAGTTAGTCATACAATTAATTGAAACGGTGTAGTTTCAAAATAATGTGTCTGTCTGTATGAAAGGTTATCCGCAAATGAATTTTCGTCGTATGTCGCCATTGAGGATTATCTGGAGGGATTAATTTTTAATAAAGTGGAAACTGGTTTCAAAGTGTATAACGAAGCCGATGTCTTTGATTCATTCCCTCCCTACACCATATTTCAAATATAACATTGAAAACATAATATATTATTGAATTATTTTTAGTGCAAATATTCCCCTTCTCCGAAATAGTCTCGCATTTGATGTTTGATGCATATTTCAGTGTGATATTTGGTATATCTTGCCCCTGGAGAACTGCAGATATGCAGAATAAATAATAGATATTTATAAGCCGAGCCAGTCTTCATCCCCTGGGCATCGCCCTAAACTACCCCTAAAAAGTCACCACTGCTGGAACAAATCGGAGCTTTATTTCACTGCACACAATCAATATTTATTTACAATTATTTATTTTATTCCAAAGCCACGCAAACATAATTTATATTCTGATCAAATATAATAAATAATGTATTGAAATAAAGAGCCGGATTCGAAATGTTTGAATCGTTGCGTTGAGTGCTTCTTTAAAATTTTTGAATAAAATATTAATTTTAGTCAAAAATTGTGATCAATCATGAAAAACGATATATATATATATATATGGGAATGCAACATTTTTATAGCAAATTTAAGACAAATATAATACTTCTGACAAGTCTTTTATGGACAAAAAGTATTTATTATTAGTAAAATTCCTAAGGGATTTTTTTTTCTATACGATACGGAGTGGAAAAAACTAAAATACCATTATTATGTATCCATCAATTGAACATAATTTCGTCATCATGAATAATATCAAAGAGGGTACTTTTACAAAATGTAATGTACTCAAGAAGTTTATTATTAAATAAATAATAATATATAAAATGATGAGAATTTTAATGACCTCAATCATAATTAAAAATTAAGTCTCGTCGGAGGTGTAATATAAGATATAAAGTTTAATTAAAGACCTAATTTGGAGGGGCGTAGTCGTAAGATATTTTATATTTGACCGTGAAAGCCGCTCGTTAAGGGATGCAATTTGACATTAAGGGATGCAATTTTCGCTACGTAGTAATTTTCAATCGATTTCTAATTGACTAGGGTGAACACAAAAAGGAACATAACAAGCTCATGTAGATTGCAAGTGATGCCATTCCCTAAGGGGGATAATTTCAATTTATTATTTCTTTCAAAGGGAACTTATATGAAAATTGATCTAGTGTAGTTGAATTTCATTCAATAAAGGCATTCTTTCGTGTATATTTTTTATCTTAATTTTTAAATAAAATAACAAGTGAATTTCAATAGTGGCAAAAAATGCGGTCTTGTGAAATATATTTCCTGGAGTTTTCCACCTGCCGAGAATACCTGTATAAAAAAGTATTTTAAGGAGACGCAATAAAAAACTTTATAATTTATTCATTTTGTTGACTACGCACTTTGAGCGATCAACAATTAGAATTGTAGCGGCCAAATAATAATTCAACACTAAAGAGTTTAACAAGTTTTAATCGAATATCTGAATTCGAATGACATACTCAAAACACGTCAATAATGTAAAGAGTGTCTCAGTCATTTGTAAAACTTTTGCCACTTTGACTTTACCCGCTACAAACTTTCAATATGAATTTCAGCCATCCATTACAGCCGACTTTCATAATAAATATGTGTTTACATACATTTACAATGTGGAAAATTGCGAAATTGCTACGACATCAAAAGGGACTCTTTCTTTAAGAATTCTACATAACGCTACGCATGAATATTATTATGCTTTATGACTTTTTATTCATACATTAAATATAATATTATTTTGGTTCATTGACTCTGGATTACTGTCTAAAAATATTATTGGAACAATAAGCTTGAAAATACTTTTTTAATCATACTCTTAATGCTCATATTAATTATTCTATGTTTCATTAAAATTCTTATAAATATATATATTATTAATCAGTAAAACACGCATCTTCACAGAATGTCCCTGAACAATACAAAGATATTAAATTATTTACACAAAGTTAATAATTTTAGTCTTGTCTTTTTGGTGGAAAATCATGTTCATTTAACGTAAAAGAAATTTGTATATGTATATATTACTAATAGGTGTCAAATATTAAAAATTGTATATTTCTTTTATCTATTTTGAAATAAGGTACTTTAATATATACTATAGATTTTGTATACAAAGATAAAAAAATAATTCTTTTTTTGGTATTTTATATTTTAAATTTATTATTTCATGCATATCTATTTAATTATTATAAAAAAAACATCTCAAACTTCAAATCTTGTAGGTATAAAAACAAATTCCAAGCGTCGTAGCACATAATATTTATTTCATACATTTTCCACTCGGTTGGTTTACGACGAAAAATTTGGAGACGAGGAACAAACAATTCTGAAATCGAGTTGTTTTTTTCAGCACGCATTCCACAGTTATATATATGATTTTTTCTAGTTCACAAGAGTGATTTCTTTTGTTGTATGGGGTGAGAAAAAAAATACTGAAAAGAACGGGTGATAAATTTTCTATGAGTACGAAATACCGTTTTCCGATACACTCGGAAGTGTTACGCTCCAACAAATGTTTATTACAAGAGTAAATACGTTTACGTAATTTTTTTATTTAAAAAGTATACATTACGAGCCAATTATTTTAAACTTACTTAACTCATTTCACAGTGAAAACATCCGGTCGAGTTTCAGTATTAACCGAGAACAATTAAGTGAATTAAACAAACGCTTCCAACTCTTTGAAATAACTTTGGCTTTTCTAATTGCAATTCACTGCAGATGTTGCATTTTATGCATTTTTATTATCCCGTAGTGAATCTTAATTGCCTGGTCACTGAAAATGACTTCACTCGAATACAATTGAGAAGAGTTTATTAACTGGGGATAACTAAACAGTCACCAGATATATTTAGGAATAATAAATTAATCAATATAATTATTGATTACCTAAAGAATATAAATTTATAACATTATTTTCCCTCTTATTTTTGTAAAAAATATATTGGTATAACTAATCACGACCTTTTGTAAATTGGGTCATCTTTGTAAGTGTTTAAAATTTGACATTTGTTCGACAAGCGCAAGAAATAAAGAGAAATATGTAGTAATTATTTGATCAATTTAATGAGTATTAAAAATACCTTTTTACTCTAATTTCCTGGATTGAATGTTTAATACTAAGGCAATTTAATTATGAAGAGCCGCTTTGTTGGTAATATTATGTAACTGTAAAAATTAAACAGATCGCCAATAATTTGAATTCAAAACAATATGCCATAATCAAATACCTTATATAATATTATAAAATTTGTGTAAATTTTAATCAATAAATATTTTTTATGATTTTTAAATAATTACAAAACACGACATATAAATTAAAAGTAAAAGTAAAAGGATGATTTTTGTTTCGCAATTGATCAAGCCGATTTCTAAAATAACCATAAGGGTTGATACACTTTAATAATATTCCTTAAATTCTCTTTAAGTAAATAATAAAAATAAATAAACAATGTCTCAGCTTATTACATACCTATAAAAGATAAATAAGAGTGCATTTTGACGATATTACTAATGATTAAATAATATTATTAAAAAAACGTCACAGACATTAACTCAAGACGAACGAAATTCAATCCCCGACAAATAAATTGGGTTTAAAATAACGAAATAAACAGGATTGTTTTTAAGCCTTAAAAACTTCATTATCCACAACTCGGAGACTGCAAATTCTCAACAAATTACCAAAGTGTACCTTTTGATCCTTTTAAGCCGCGACTCCTTGAAGGGATAGACTGAAAAAATATATATTATATTATTTATTACGTCGAAACGATTATTTAATATTCGGCGGGGCTTTCCGAATAATATAATATTCTTTGAATGTGTCGGGCTGAATTGTTATTTTGAATAACTGAAACGAGTATATGTAAAAATGAACGCCACTATTTGCATAACAATTATTACAACTCTATAAATGTCATTCTTTCACAACCGCACACAATGAAATTTTAACACTATTATGTGTATTTTGTACATTCGCTCTTCATTTACATTTGTAATTGTATATATTTAAACTTGTATAATTTACGATTTTTATTTACCAAACTCGTTCGTTACATACACGAGAGCATTTTTTTATTTCAACTAATAAAAGTATATAAATTATTATAATTAATGTATTAAATTAAACATTCTCAATTTTTAAATGTGTTCCTTGGATACTGTTATTATTTTTAATTATTAATATGAAAAATGTTATATCTTTAGTTTATTTAAATAATATATCATCTAGTCATAACATTTTACTAGGTGGTCTTTTAAAATTTTTAATAACAAGGCAATAAATCATAAAAAAAATTAATATGAATTTAAACGTTTGACTAAACTATTAGTGGAAACCATATTACTTTCAGCTAATATTTATAAATAAAAATAATTGTTGCTTTAACGATATCAAATCTGTATATTTATCAAAGTAATTTACTATGTTCAATTGGGGTAAAAAATGAATTCCAATTTTTTTTCTATTATTTACGTATTATATTTATATATATATATATAAAAATATATATATATATATATATATATATATATTTATATATATATATATATATTTATATATATATATATATATATATATATATATATATATATATATATATATATAATAAAATAAACTTACGTTACAAAAACATAAACTTAATAATATATGAATAAAACAAAAATATTGTGAAACACGAATATAGTAAAATCATTAATGACTGTGGAGACAGACAAAATCAAATGTGTTTGTGAAAAAAGATGTGTTCTTGAAATTTTTATGAAATGTCTCTCAAACATTTCAGTGGTAATTTAAAGTTTCGCTTATTTGAAACATATTTGATTTTGTTAACATTTTGTATTAAGGAGTTAGTGGAGAAGTTAACCATTTTGTTATAGTGTTTATTATAGATGGTAAAGAATATTTTAAACGTACATATAGTCCTTAACAACGCGTCATAATTTCTGATGTCTCATTTAATATATTATTGATTGAAAAAGTGATATTTCAGGTAACACATCCGATATGTACAAGAGAGGCGGCATAAAAAGTCAATAAAAAATTCAGTTGGCATATAAATCGCTAACAAACGCATTGATGGCCGCAAAATTTATCGCCTGAATCAATCACGATGTCGGATAATACAATGGTCACCCCGAGCAGCCGCCCCTCTGCCGCCCCCACACTCGTATATAGGGGCGGAACACTCCATGGGTGGGATTTATTTATTTATTCATCACTCCTGAAATTGTTGACGAGATAACGGGGCGCATTTCTAATGTGACCGATAATCGCTTTTAACCGGATCCAATATTAATAAGGCATTTACATACATATCGCAGTTTGTGCATAAACAATTATATTTCTGATGACTTATTCATAACTTCCAATTATATCCTTTCATCCCTTAAAATCACACACACGGTGGTCTTCTAATCAAACTTTACTTCAGTAAAAAAAATACATAAAAAAATGGCTAAAAAATGGTAAGCGATGGCTATTTTTATATATCGTGACGCACTACTCCCTTTCGGGGTTGGCCCGGTCTGTTGCTGCACTCAGATTTATAAATTTACAATCTTTCTCCATTCACTCCTGTCCTTTTATATCTCCCTTGCTTCCTCTAGATTCATTATTCTAGTCATACATCTTCTTTTACTCTTGGTGCTCCTAACTGCTGATTTTAACTGCGGCTATTTTTATTTGAGATTAATTATTGGATGACAGCGGCTTATTATTATTAGCGATTATTAATATGCCTACCCCTAAAGGTTGATCATAGCAATTGCATTGCATTGCCCTGCATTTTTTTTAAACTAAACCTACTTAAAATATATCTTCAGACTGTGACTGAATTAAAGTAAGGGTCCCGTATTCAATATAATAGTGTAGTGAGAGTGTGTGCGTGCGGTGCGTATGCGTGTATACTAATACTACAAAGTCTATTCGTACACACACGATTCACATAAACACTCTTATTACACTTTTATATCGAATACGGCCCTAAAATTCTCTGAAAAATAACAATAAATCATTGTCACAATTCAACAAAATGTAAATGTTTATTTATTTTCATAAAAAAATATTGCATATTGTTTAAAAAAGTAGGTGCGTTTATTATTTCATACTACATAATAATATTTTTAAAAAAAGACAAGATTAATCGATAATCAAATTACTAAAAGTAGTATTATTATAGAAATCAGAATATACTATTAAGATACTCTATTTATTTATAAAAATTTGATAAAATTAACCAAAAAATGCAATAATTGTGTATTTTTTTTTTTTTTTTTTTTTATTAAATAAGAGAAAACAGTTCTCCGGAATACCAGAGAACCTACATCTCTATGTGAAATTGTATATTAACATAATTCCTTATTCTACGGCAAATTAGATACATATTTACATATATAATAATATACAAAATAATATACAAAATAATATACAAATAATAATAATATACAAAATAAACGAAAATAAAGAAAAATAAAGTATATAAAGCTTATGTAAAAAAGGTAAAAAACTTAATATAATAATTTTATTTAAATAGTAGTGTTCTAAGGATGAATTAAAAATCCGTGTATTTTAAAATAAATTTATTACGATTTGGGTTAAAAAAATATCATCGCATTGTTCGTATTTTTCTCTGCCATTATTTAACATCAATTGAATCAACTTTATTGTTTCATAAAAAGCACACATATCGATGAATGATGATTTATCAAAGCCATTTTCAATGTGATAAATTAAAAGTGTCATCGAGATTTTTTTACAATCCGTTGTTGCGCCGTCCATTGTCAGTACTGTTTGTATTTTATATTAAAGCAAGCACACCTGTGATAAATTTAATTGAATATTGACAAAAGAATGAAATTGAAAGTTTTTCGTTATTGTTCTAGTGTTTGTGATGTGAATTTAATTATTTATTATTATTCAACATTAATTAATAATATTTTTTCTGTATTGTTTCAGGTATTTATATGAAGAATTTATCAGGAATGGGTATGATTTAATACAAAATATACTGTCATTATTATTGAATTGAATCAAAGACGACTTCAACTGTTTGAATATACATCTTACAATCCAGGAAATCAGAGTAAATTCGGACCGAATGATTCTGTTAATATTATTATTCACGATCTCCTCGTTAAAAATAGTCCATTAACATTAATTTCTAATTTTTATTGAAAGCAGGATATAAACCCATATTGATGATGCTTTTATCCCTTGTATAAAAGAATATTTAAAAAATAGAAAAGTGACAGAATCAATCTGTTATATTAAAAAATATTTAATTAAGACATTAAAGCACACATTTAATAAATCGTCCATTAGGAATAAATCCATCATAATCACGATTCGGCTGTCGGAAGTTTTATTCTTTGGTTAATTCAACCCCACATAATTAATAAGCCTATTAAATTTCTACGTAATGTTCAAGCAAAATTAAAGTTTTATTCGAGTCGAAATGTTGCGTATTCATTTTTGAGCGAAATTCTCCATTAATATACGTCGGAGGAGTTTTCCTGCCAAACAATCTATCACCGAATCGGCATTTGGCGGATCTAGTCTGACCTAAAAAATAAATCTCTTATATTCGGTGACCGGGAAAAATCCGGTTCTAATTGCAGTTATTGGACTAGGATTTATAGGCAAGTGATGTCAACTACACCTGCTTCTGTCTCCGGCTTGTGACCGCAATGCGTAACTCCTTACACTAAGTCATATCTATATAAATATATATATTAATGATAATAATAAGGAATCATTATGAATTTTATTAATATCAATATCATGAAAATTGTTAGATTCATTCCTATAAATAATGTGATATCAATAACTAGTTTTAAACGAACTTCGGATAAACACTCCACCCTTTATATCAATTTTAACACCATAACGATATGCAACAATTTTCACCCAAATTATTGTGTGAATATTCTTAATTATCATTCAAAAGAATTTTATTGGTAGTATTGTGCATTTTTTAATGAATATTCGTATAATATATTGATTATTTTTTACAATACAAATACTCATCAGTATGTGACTACAAATACTGGGTTCAAATCATTTTTTTTTTAATTGATTTGATCGTTCATTACGACTGGAAATAAATCCCGGTGGATTGTCTTGATCCAGGTTTACTCTGAATTACTGTATTGTAAGGTAAATACTGAAAATGAAGATAATCGACAGATAATTAAGACGTTGTTATGTCTAAAAAACTCTTGAAAGAAAAGAAAAGCAAAAAAGAACTGCTTTCTCTTAATAAAAAATAATAGCACCTTAATTGTAGTCAATGAATAAAATATTGTATGAAATAATAATAATAATAAATATCATCAAAACCTCAAAGACTAAAACCTTATATTTTTTAATTTTAGTTTTATTATAAATCCCATATTAACTTGTGTATAATTTAATAAATTTATTTATTTATCTTTATTATATCATCGGCTATTTTTTACAGATAACTATAAAATGTTAGTGGGCATTTTTAAATCTTTTTTTTAAAAGTCCAGAAAAAAATGGTTGATTTCTTACTTATCAAATATCATAAATCGTATCTACATATACCAATTTGATCACAACAAATAAACGTTACTTCAATTTATTGGGGATTATTTTTAATCATGTATCATATAATTAAATGGGTAAACAAAAAATAATTTATTTTATAACATATTAAATTTATGTCTGTGTCTTTCAGCTAGAGTTAGTTTATTTCTCTTCTATAAAAGTTTTTCAAAATAGACTTGAGCATTCTTTAAAGTAAACCGACAATATGCAAAATTAGGCCTTCTTACTATTCAACTTTTAATGGTTGTAAGGGTTGTTTTACATATTTTCTGGAATCGGCATCAATTTGCAGGAGTTGAGAGATGAGAGTCGCATTTGCAAGGGTGCTATTTTCAAACAATGATCTATGTTAGCTAGAATAACCCCTAAGTACTCCAGGTATGTCTTGGTGCAGGTGTAAGGGCTGTTTGTTAGTACTTTTGTATAATTTATCATTCAGAGACACCCACCACCTGTCGGACACCACAACCCTCTGTACTCATATCATATTGATGGACATACCGCATATTTTACTACCCTTTTTAATATCTCGAAATTTTGTAATTAAAATATTACTAACCGCGAATCCAATTGCAATAGTGTTCGTGTATCACGCATCTGGAACAAAGAAACTTCACTCACTATAAATCACTCTATGAATTTAGTAGGAAAAGGAAGGAAGCGGCATGGAAAGGGCTGCTGGTTTCATCCCCTTGTACTCATACGTTTGATTTAAGGCTCAAAGGGAGGAACAGCTCCACCCACATCTCCAAAACACCCCCCTTTTCTTTATAAATATTTCGGCTGGTGCACTGTTGGCCAGGTTATTGCACCGCCGCTATTCTTCTTCACCGTCCAGGTACATCAATATCTTCTACTTGGACAAAATATATTAAATCCTTATACAATCGAGCTGGAAAATAATTAAAATTTAATAATAATACTCTGAACGTCCTTAATATATTATTACCCTGTTTTAATTCAAAAATTAAATTAACTCGATTGGCTTTAATGACTGGTAATATTAATAAATTATCGATTGTTCCAGGTATACTTAAATTTTCTGGATTATAAAGTTTAGGCTGATTTGATTGAAAAGAGTGAAAGAAAAAATCATACAACACATTAAAAAAAGCTTATCCTAAAAATAATTTAATTTGTTTCTTATGTTTGTAGAATAAATTTTAAACTTTAGGTACACATTCTTTCTACAGGATGGATTTGAACTAACTGAGCATATTTTAAAGTGTAGTAGGGTATCCAAAAAAATATATTTATTATTATTTAAAAAAAACGAGTATTTATTAGACACAATACAGCACAATATTTCACAGAAACAGCTGATTCCAAAATGGCGCCCCAAACACAATTATAAAACCACGAAATATTTTAAATATATTTATTTAAAAAAATATATATTAATTTTTGCGAGCACCCGACATTTTGCGATATATAGAGTACATCACCAATCATAGCCATTTAAGGTATATTAGCATCTGTGTTTGCAAGTTTTATGATTTCTCCCTAAGCAAGGAATATATTTTATTACTTGACTTTATTTAAATTATTATGATATTAAAAAATGATTAATGATAAAACATTTTCCGCTCACTGATATGTCAGAAAATGTTGCACTTTTTCACCTATTTGGGTTAGTAAATTAATAATATTATCGTTTGCAAATATTATTCATATGAAATAAAATACAGCAATGTAAGCCCGTCTAAATAAATTCAATGATGTGGCAAAAACTAGTAATCGAAACCTGCAGATTCGGAGAATAACCAAAGCGTTATGTAAGCGATGACTTGGTAAAAATGAATAAATTCAATGTGAAAACTTTCAATAACATTATCAATAAGTGGTTGAGAGTGAAATCAATCACGCATAACGATAAATATATTGCCAGATGAATTATTATGTTAATTTTTATAGCGAAGTGCTAATGATGTATCTCCGTAATAATAATATAGATAATTTACTTTTACGATAGAGTCATAATCCATAACGTCATCGCCAGAAGAACGGACAATTAATTTTGCGACCCCCTGTGACATATATAAAAAAAATAGGCACCCCTCAAATACCATAAAGCGAGAACCATCATCCCCCATGCTGAACAGCGTCCCCATAACTAAAATAATCCATATCGATCGTCGAACACTAATCAGTTGACAAAAGTTGTTATAAATCGTCAACTGTCGTGTTATAAGTCGAAGGTAAATAAAAACGGGTGCAAAGATTGCGATTTCACCCCCGAATTGTATAATTTTCAATAAGTCGTAATAATTGCTCTAGGGAGCTTTAAGATCTTATCTGTGATGCGTTTAAAAGTATGAATGGTTCTTTATATATGTGTGATAAGAAGGGAATAATATAGCCAGGGGGAGACCCCCATTGTTATATACAGATCAAACAATGAAAATACTTCATGATCATTCGGACAATCGAACTGTCTTCATGACCCTTCTAAACTAAACACTTCAATTCAAGGACGACATATAATATATTTTCATTTCACATGAAATCATTTCTATACACTTGAAATTCGTAATAGGATATCTTCAATCCAAACGAAAAAAGCGTATTTGGTATTTAGAATAAATTCAATGATTTTCCACAAAATCATGATACAAAAATGGTACAATATTTTTCAACCTTAATATTGTTATATTAAATTAACTAAGACAGTAGAGTAGAAAATATTGTTTGTTTGTTAGTTAAAATTTTATACATTACTGGTAGTGATTGGTTATTTTTCCAATTTACTGCTCTTCATCTTCCTATTCTTCTTTTTTCTTTATTTTTCTATACTTAATTTTATTAATGTTGGGGTGTTTGTTTATTTTTTAATTATTCATGTTTTATTTTTTTTAAGTGTTATATTAAAAATAAATATAGGCATACAACAAAAGGCTAGTAATAACATAAATTGCCAATAATTCAATACCTATCTAAAATTATTATTAGAAAAATGTACACTTCTCTTAAGTAATGGTTTCCTAAACGTAAGTACGTCGCATTTTATTCATAGGAAACCAAATTGTAAGCAGATATTTTGTTTATGTGTTTTTTTTATAATGTATTAGTTTAAAACAGCGATTCCCAAAGTGAAAGCATAAGAGAAAAAATTAAAAAAAAATGGTAACATTTATAAAAAAAAACCAGGGAGCGCTGGGTAAGATTTTTTATGGAAAAGGAGCAATAGGTCAAAAAATTCGGGAAAAAGTCAATTATTGCGCAAAAGAAGTATGTTCATATAAATAAATGTATAATAAAAACTACATTATTTACAATGAATTAATAGTTGCCGGTAGTTGAGGCCGTTTTTTCCATGCTTAGTAAATTTTTAGTAGCTAAATTAATTGTGTCATAATTTACTAAGCATGGAAAGATCCAAACCTAACTATAAGTATACATTAAATTGTTTGACAATGATTCCGATGCAGATCCCTAATACTGATTGATAAACGACAGTTGTGTACAGCTTCAATTTACTTTACGTATAGCTTCAATTATTTTAGTATAATTTCTCTATACTTATAATTATAATTTGTTGACCTTCAACATAAATAAGGATTAAGCGAGCTTCTTCTTCGGCTATAAAATACAGAATATCTTTTAATTTAGCGTGACTTAGTGAGTGTGTAATGGATAATAAGAGGGTACATAGCGAGGAAATGGTCGTGTGCACGTGTCTTTACACGTGTCAGTCGTGTGCACCATTACACAGTACATAGTGCACAACTATCAATATCATATATTTGCTTACTCGTATCAATCGCTAATGATCCAAAACCTCTATACCGCAGAAGGGACCTTCAAATAGCCACTGTATTTCAAGACGAGGGGCACTGAATATTATCATTATTTTAATAACCTGATTATATTTGATTTTGAATTAAATAATTTATTGGTTATATTGACGTCTTGGTCGAAAGTATTCTGGGTAAATAAAAATTTTGGAACTTCTCTTGAACACATGTTGACGGCTGTATTCAATATAAAGTGTAATGAAAGTGTGTGCGTGCGGTGCGTATGCGTCTACACAAATACTACCATGCTCTAGTTTATTCGTATACGCAGCAATACACTCAGTTTTAGTGAAAAGTCGCTTCATCAAAAATAAACAACCCTTTTAATCATCAACGATTTATTCCATAATAATGCCTGATTTAAGAGAAAATATCTTAATAATGCCTGATTTTAGCGATACCACGGATATATTAGCAGGCCATAAAACTGGATGTATAAATTTAAAAAATCGTGTAAATTAATTAATTAATTTAATGATTACTTTCTAAGGGATAAATAATAGGTAGTGGAGATATAAAGGTATTTTCAAAGAATACAATATTCTAATTTAAACCAAACCTATTTTCTCCAGAATGATATGAAGGTGACAATTAGTGTACCTCATTCAAACTCACCTGCTTGGTTCACCATCTTGATAGTTTAACCATCCAGTATGGTCTGCTAATATATCTTCGGTATCGCTTGAAGTGGGTTAATTATTTTTTTAATAAATATGTCTTTTTTCCGTAAATGTAAACAATATTAAATTTAGTACAAATGTTAACCCTTTTTTATATAAAATTTTTTTTATAGACACAAAAACTCATAAAAAACTAGTATTATTATAAAGCAGGAATGTATCCGTTGTATAAATATACTTTTGGCAATATTATTTCCTAATCTAGATCATATTATTTATTCGATCTGTGGCATTTAAAGAGTAAAACACCGAGGGACTTGATTGACCTTTACATAAATAAGGGGCAAAGATGACTCACCAAAAATACTACATTTCTCAATTGAAACCTGTGTTTAATTAATCACTTCAATCTTTAGCTGTGAGATTTGCACAACTGGCAGTTGAAGATTCTAAGCTGTCATTAGTTGTGACTGTTTGGCCATTTCGACAATTTTGACAATCGACACGAGTTTATCGTTTGTTTATAGTTCACATTGGCGAATGCAAGTTAGTCTACGAGTTTTCACCGTGTCTATGATTTAGGTGAACTGTCTATCAACCCCCCAAAAACCACCCCCGTTAAAAGCCCCTCCGCTCTGATGCTTTGTTCCTTTTAAACAATCAATACGGATAGAAACGCTCGTCAATTATTATTATTTAGCTATGCTTTTTATATTACTCTATATGCCTTTTAAAAATACAATATTAGAATATTCATATTCACAATCAGCAACTATTTTGATACAAATATTTTAAAAATCACATCTTTTTTTAATTTTAATATATACATAATATTAACATCAAAGTCTCCAAACTAAACTCCCGTCTAAATTTTCAATTCATTCAATTCTGTTTTGATAGATTGCAATGACTTTGAAATGAATATGCGCACATAGGTGATCTCCTTTCCACCAATTCTGCCACCTACTGGGCTTTTGTAGGAGCAACCTTATATGGAAACTAATAAATGATTATCTCCTACACTTTACAATATTTCATATAATTTCTCTTTCTGTTTTTAATATATTTATATAATACTACAATCCTTATCTTTTCTTATTTCCACAATATTTTTATTTCAAACCGTTTTTTTTATTTTTTGTCTACTCTGTAAAAATCTTACTTTAAAAAAAACTTTATGTATTGATCTACAAGTATTAAAATTTTGTATGCTTTTAAGACTTTGTGTATCTAAGCAATTTCTAAAAATGATACCCATATATTAATTTAAAACTCAAATCAATTTAATTATTTTTTAAATAAAATAATATTTTAACCAACACACATTGCAAATAAAAAAATATGTATGCATATATAAACATTAACTACTAAAAATTTCAATACTTTATATTTGACTATTTCCTAAAATTATCTTTACATGATTAACCCAAAAATAGTTTTATAATATTACTAAATGTTTTTCACATCAAATACAACAAATTTTCATTTCAAATCAAGCCTTTTATAATAAAAAAAAACCTTTATTAAATTTATCGAAACAAACCCTAATTTGTTATAATTTGATTTCAAAATATACTGGTCATCATCTTTTTAGACGATTTACCGTTTATTTTTTCAATAAACAATACAAATACTATATATATAAAATCTACTGTACTACTTACTACGGTGATTGTTGTTTGTATTTTTTACTGTAAATAAAGACTTGATTGATTGACTAGCGAATGTTTTGGGACGTGAAAAAGACATTTTTCCATTTCTCAAGTCTCACTCTGTTGGCAAAAAATATGAGAGTCGTTTATTTTATATCCACCATTGAAATTATTTTTTAAAAATAATATTGTGCAGTCAATCTGATTCCATTCGAATAATTATTCGGGGGTAACATCGCATTGATTTAGTTTAATTAATCACGTTGATAACTGAGGGTAACAAGGGATGACCAAAGTCCACCCTTATATCCTACCACCCCGAATAAGTCCGGTCCATCTGATCCGAAGGTTTTATTATTATCTGAAAGGAAGGCTTTGATCTACAGACTGTGTACTAATTGGTCGTCACGGCGTTGTTTGTTCCTATAACCTGTTTGTCTTACAATTTCTCCAAAGAAGAATCAATAATATTCATCAAAAGGAAATTATCACAAATAAAATCATACATGAGGTTTTACTTCCCAAATATGTATAATGATAATGAGAAGGAGAACCCATTGTCAATAATAATAAAATTAATTCACTTTCTCAGTCTCAAACAGTCCCATATAAACAATCAACACTTTCTGTTCTTTCGTCATATTTAAATAAAAAAAATATTTACTTATCGAACTCCATATTAAATAATAAAAATTATCAGATATATGAACAAAAGTACGTAATTGAAATTGTGTAAACGGCCGTGATTGGGCACACCACAAAACTATATGTAATTACATATTTTATGACAATCAATCACAGCAGTTTGCGGTAAGTTATTTCGCATCTGCGCGTGTCTAAAGCATGAAATTCTCTCCACAACTACATTTATGGATTCAAAGAGTACTTATTTTATATTAAATTATAGCTTCAGATGATCGAAAATATATTATGGAATAAATTATATAATTTTTTTAATAAAAAGATATAATCATAGACTGGATCAACTCTAAAAAGGTTATGGCATCATATTTTTTTTTTGTTTACATAATTATCAATTTAAACGACAAAATAATATTTTTTTATTTCCTCAGAAATACAGGTGGACTTAAATTAATAAATAGTTTTAGTATCGCTAAAATATATACAGCCATTTTTATATAAATTTAACATATTACCTTTCTTTAATATATTCTCAATTATGACAATTCCACCTATTTCAAACTTCTTTCGAATGAAAATACAAACAGAACATCTAAAAACAATATCGATTGAAAATATTAAATAAATTCAAGATATTTTTAGATGTATTTAATTTGATAATGCATAATAATTCCACATTTTTAAAATCAAAAATTTCTTCTAATCGATAAAAAAAACACTTTAAAGCAAAAATGAAATCAAAACTTAAATATAACCGTCCTATTAAAAAACCAAGCAGAACATAAAAAAAAAATGAAAATTTCAATTAAAATTAACCTAGTAATACATATTGGTTTAAATTAAATGCTGGGAGGGGATTATAGTCAGGATACTCTTGTATTTTATATTATAATTTATCACATTTATGTATTTTTCCACGTATGCATCTTGAAGTCTGGAAGTCAACCGTCATAAATCAGCAAGGATATGGTTGTATTTGTACCAAAATAATATTTGAGAGTGTACGAATTGTGGCGGTTTTCAATATTTGCACGTCTGGCTGTTAAAGTTTTGTAAAACTTGAACAGAACAAAATGCCCCAACGCTTTTGTCTGAGTGCCGAATAAAATTTAGTTTTCAAAACTTCCCTCTTCCAACACAACTTCCTAGACTCTAGCTTCGACTTTCGCTTTCCAAATTTTATTAAACTATACCCGACACATTTTACTACAACATACGGTGTGTTGCTCTTCTTTCATGTGGACATCTGAGTTTATGACAATTAAAATTAATATTATCATAACTAGATGAATGACCTTACTATCTCCATACATTTATCTTCGCAGACGTGTCATTTGATTTTTAATATTATTTTTAACTAGGGTAATTTTAATTGAAATTTTCAATTTGTTAATGTTTTAGATGCTCTGCTTGGTTTTCAATACGAAGATAATAAGTTGTTTGTTTTTTCATTCGAAATAAGTTTGAAATTTTTTAATTAAAATTATTAATAAAATGCGTTTTTCACACGATGACAACACTCATCATAATATTTAAAAAGCGAATTTCCCGATTAATACAGTTTTTTGAGAATTGTCATTTATTATGCATTATTAAATATCTTTTATATTATTTTGAAATTAATTTAATATTATTATCATTAAAATACCCGTTTCGAGAATTTAGATATGTAGATATTAATAGTAATAAAATAATTTTATGAAATATTTTTCTTCCATCTGGTAACACTGATGGTTCAGGGACCCGCACATACATACACACACCCTAGACAATTATATATATTATGCATTTTTGAATCATTAACCTTGAAAAATCGTCACCTCATTTGAAAACTTCTAAATTAGTATTATCCTTCTTATTTATTTATTAGAAGAAGGTATTTCTTACAAATAATTTTGCGTTATGACTAATCACAGCCGTTCGTAGTAAATTCGTGTGCTTTTATGTGTTTTGTCTATCGAAAAGCAACTTTACTTAATAAAAACAATATGAAATATTAAATAATGTTGTAGAACAAAGGAGGGTATTGCGAAAATAATGGGAAAAAATTGTATATACATATATTGTATTTTTTTCAGTTTTTGGAATCGTTTAACCTACAATTTTAGATTAATATTAACTGATAGCGGCTTATTATTATTACCCGAATGAAATATGGTTGCCAATAAGAGGTGAACCAAATTATAAGGTAATTCATTATTAATAATGGGTATTTTTTATATTATTCTAGATCCACCTAAAATATTTTTAATTATCAAAAGTGTATCTAGTATATTAATATGTTTCTTTATATATATTTGAGATGGGAGGTTAAACTTCTCTTCATTATAATATAATTATTATGGTTTGTTAATTGGGATCGTTAAATTAAACTGATTATTTATTTTAAACATTGTGGTTTAATTGCGTTATTTAAAATCAGTGTTCACAAAATATAAATCAAGCCTCAATTGATATACAATTTCAAATCGAAAAAAAATGTGTAAAACAAATTCCGCTTTCAAATTAAAGTTCTTTATTAGATTTTCACAAATGCAAAGTTTTCTCCGGCTGCGTTTCTCGTTTCAAACTTCAATGGGGAAATAAGTCGACGTTTTGTAAAAATTTCTGCATTTTAATACCCAATTATTTAAAGATATTTGTCTTTTTTTTTATTATGTAATAAAAAAAATTGCATATTCTTTACAAATCGATAGCAATCGGTGCTGAGTCACGATTCGAACAAAGGCATTTTTTTATTTTATCACCCCCATTGTCAACGACAGCCCCGCAGATAAGACGCTTCAAAGAAGGGTTGAAAGCGCATCATCCCCCGCACTATACAACACCATCGATAATAATATAAAGACATTACGGTTTTCTAAAACACGTTATAAGAATCAATCGAACAGCCCCATAAGCATGAGAAATGGAATGTCAAGGAGTGCAATATATCCATTGGGGGTATTTCTACACTTTCCACCCCAACATTGCTGACGTATAGCTTTCTCCTGCATCTACTACCAGCAATAAAAACTTCCGAACAAACAGCATATTTCATTTGCCCTACAAGAAATCCGGGAGAGGAGTACCAAATTATTATGCAAAAATGTGAAAGAATACAACAAACACCGGATAGACAATGTAGTGCCTTCAAAAATATGAATATTCGCAATATTACAACCACAGATATTTTATACATGATGGACTTTTAATCATTGAGAATCCTCAAGACTTAAAACTATATACAACAAATAAAATCCTACTTAATTTTTAATGTCAACAATATTTATTTCATCTAATAACGATAAGCCGCTTTTATTTAAACACGATAACTGTATAACTACATTTTTTTTTTAATAATTTTCCCTGTAAAACCTGTATATTTTTTTTTACTCAGACACAATGCAATATAAAAAAATACCCCTTTTTGCCCACAATGATCCTTAATGCCTTGAAACACACATTATTTTAAAAAAAACTTCTACTTTTAAATAATTCAATTATTTCATAGTTTGGCTCATCTGGGAGTGTCAACAATATTTTTTTCAGCTAATAATGAAAAGCCGCTTTCATTAAATATTAATTCACAATTAAAATGGCAATAACAAACACGACACCCAAGCTTTAAAGCTTTTTAATAATTATTTTTTATTTACAATAACAATTAAAATGATTAAAATTTCAACCTGTAAAGTGAAACACACACAATGAAATGTAAAAAATACTCCTTTTTCACAATAATACTGAATTCTTTGAAACACACAATAATATTTAAGATGTTCTACTTTTGAATAATGAATAAATTAACTCATTTTATTATTTAGCTCACCTTTAGTGCCAAAAATAATTCTTCTCAGCTAATAATAATAATCATTCAATATTAATTAATTCAAAATTAAAATTTCAACTGCACACACGACATCCAAGATTTTTTTTATTCAAACGCAATGCGAAAAAATACTTATTTTCTACAATAATACTTAAAATTTTCTTAGATACGTTTTTTTATACAGACGATGCTGAAGCTTATACATTTTTAACTGATGTATTTCATTTTAATTTGGAATTAGTAGTCTTAATATTGACAACCTATATTTCAGCGTGGTTAATTTACAATATTATGAAAATAAATAAACTGGTTAAATTCATTCATGTCTCATTAATACTATTAAAAATCAAATATATCTACTAGATTAAAATTGAATATAAGCCATCGTTGAAAACAACATTTGATAAAGAGGAACTTTCAAACAATGTAAATTGTTTGTTGTCTGTCTATCTAAAGAGGTCTAAAATATATTTCTTCTGAAAATTCCATTGGCCAACCCATAATAATTCCACCATGGAGATTTCTAATCCTTCGAATGGTAATTTAGAATACGCATTCATGGAAACACACTCAAAAGTGTAGAGCATGGCAAATAACAATAATTACTCTAGCTCACAATTAGCGAAGACAAAGCAAGGGGTGGTTGGTGCAAAAAACACAACAGCCATAAATGGGGAGTAAAGTTTGACAGGAGCTTGTTGCAGGGGTGGATTCAACCCCCTTTACACTCGGACTACAGAGCCACACTAATGAGCAACTCCTTAATCACCTTGGTTTGTGATGACATTTTTAGGTTATGTTAATTTGGCGCCAAAACGACCAAAAACTGCCAAAATCTAGGTCGCCTATTGTAATATAATCTTATGCATTTATTCTTAAGATTTCATTAAATGCATGCAATAGATTCTAGAAATTGAAATGAGTGTATAAGTTATTAAACAAGAATGAATTATACATAAATATGTATGAAAGGAAATACTTACTAATAAAGTTAATTACAGAAACATAATAAAGAACTAATGAATTTTAAACACTGAAAATTTTACCATTGAAAAATAATTCAATAAATATACAGGGAATTTAATATGTTAAGTATTTTTTTAATATGACTACAATTTTTATATATTCAAGTTTTAAGTCAAAATTTAATTTTTGAATTTTCAAACAGTAAGAATATTAATAATATTAAAATCTTTTTGTACCCATAATTATAAATTTTAAAAAATATATCAAACACATATTGAGTACAATTAACAGTGACGGCAATCCATACCAATGATATATTAGCAGACCATATAGCTGGATGTATAAATATCAAGATGGCGGACCAAGTAGACGAGCCTGAGGAAGACAATTAATGTGGTCTCAGTCAAAGTCGTCTGCTTGGTCCGCCATCTTGATATTTAAACATATCGTTATAATATAATATATTTCGAATAAATATGGAATGACAGCGAATTATTATTAGTGAAACAGATGACTCAACCTATTTTTTGTTAAAAATAATTAATCTCTATATAGGTATTAATTAATGAAGAGTTCTTTCATCATTGACTTATTTCAGATGGGAAAAAATATATGTATTATAAAATAATTCACAAAACCGACATTCATGTCTCGTGTTTCTTAAAGCAGTATCAAGTTCTTCTCGTAATAATAATGCAAAGGCAATATCGCAAATTTATTGCTTTCTCGTTTGAAATTTGCCTCACACATGCCAATTATCGGTTACAATAATAAGCTTGTTAATATCTGAAGTCTTCATCATCCCAAATGACACAAAGCTGGTGAAGTTTCTTGGGATTATGGGAAACTGTCTCCGCACAAAAGCCTCCTTTTAAAAATAGCACACATATAGCTGTTTGTCTTTTGGGTCATTTGTCTTCCACTTCTCCGATTTACTGATTCGTTTTCTTCCTCCCCCAAAACGTACAATGTGTCATTTTTAAAATCCAAATAAATCTCTGAATAATGCGATTTTATTTACAAAAGTTTTAGAATCGAAATTCGCGCCGCGTATACGAAAAAGGCTATATTTTTATGGATAACTACTTTCAATTATGAGAAATTAATAAGTAAACCTCGGCCAAGAGGTTATTCAACTTTATAATTTGTCCCATGAATATAATAATTGATGCACGATAAGTTTAAATATATCTGTTGAAATAAGATAATACAAAAATAAAGCAATATTATAATGGAAATCGTCGCAAAGCTCGAATACTTTAAAGCACTTCATTAAAGCCTCTTGTACTATGTTTTTTATTAAGTAACTATCTGACTATATTATGAATATAATTAACATAAAATTAAATAAACAAATAGTAGTTAAATCTTACAGTGAATATTAAAAAACGCACTCCATGTATTGAAAAAATCGATAGTCTAATAATTTTATTGTATTTCTTTTTACGTTAAATCGTAGGTTATTTTATTTTTACAGTCAGTTTTAATTTAATAGATTTTTTAATACATCCATTTAAGCAATCAAAGGATAATAGTTTTTCCACTCGTGTATTTATTTTTCGTATTAATTGTAATATTGATTAGTGATGATTTTTTCAATGATCAAAAGCAGTAGTCACAAGTTCGAGTCCCACTATAATTAAATCATATTTTCTACTGATAAGAAAAGTGGGTTAAAAATCATGTTTACTACTGTAAAGCCACGATTTTGTGGCCTGGCTACGATAATGTGAGTAGTGTATTTTTTTTAATAAGATATACTTTATACAAACAAGTCACATTTCATATATGACAAGTAGAAAGTACTGAAGCTTCACGTGCATTATTAAAGTGATCTAATGTGGAAGTTCTTGGTTGAGTTACCAAGTGAACAAGTCCCATGAGGTATACCTTTGCTTGGAATATTGTAGTTGGTCCAATTAACAGGGTAAACCTTAAATATGATGCACTTAAAGGAATCCTGCATACAATACAGATTAACCAACTTTGAACTTCGGGACAATACAAAAAGTTCAATGCAATTACTCCAGTCTCTATACTTCCTTAACCACGAACTCGACAAGATGTTTTTTTTTTGTTAATTTATAGATATAAAGTATTGAGGGCGAATTTAACTTATAGATGTATGTCCAATAAAATGGCATATATTAACATTTCCAATATTATAAATGTCGTGATATATAAACGCGAAACAAGTCAATGTTGAGTTCGTGGTTATGGAGCTTCAATTATAATTATTTAGAGCACAAACAATAAAATGACTTCATATATAATAAATATATGACTCGCACAATATTAGTACTCTTAATAGCTCTAGGGATCAACTAAAAATTTTATATGGTAACAGGTTCGAATCTCAGTAATATAAAAATAATAAAATTATCGGCTATTGCAACTGGGTTATAATACAATTTTTTTACTTCATTTCGATTTCACCCTTGTAGAGTTTCCCTCAAACAAAGGTTTTGGATAGATTATTTAATACTCCAAAGTAAAAAAAAATATTCTGAAGGTAAAATTCATTATATAAATCGGATTAATATCGACTGATAGGGGTTTATTTTTACGATATCCTAGATCCCCTTAAAATATTCTTAATTATTAAAAGCTAAAAATAATTTTATTTTTATATTTAAAAAAATACACTCATCATATAATTATTGCTTGTTAATTGGGGATTATATTACATACTTTAACATTATATTAAAGTGTATTAAAGCGAAATATTTCTGAAAAAAATGAAAGAGGCAGGTTCGAGTCCTGCCTGAGATGATTGGTGTATCGAGGTTAATTCATACTTTAATATAATGTTAAAGTATATAAAATCTCGGATTTGTTCAACTGATTTCACAAAAATATTATATTGATTATTTTATTTAAAAAACTCACATTTAATTTGGACATTGTGGTTTAATTGGTTTATTGAAAAGCAGCATTCATAAAATATAAGCCTAAATTGATACACAATGTTAAAACGAAAAAAAAATGTGATCCATCCAGGTTTACTCTGATTTCCTGTAAACAATTCAGGAACTTGTCTATGTGCTTATTTACATTTGTAATTTTCTGTTGAATACAATAATGTACCGAATTTGTGATTTTAAAAAAGTACATTTCGAAGGAAACTCAAAAACATTAAATTCGTTTAGTTTTAGTGAGTGCTGCAGTTTCAGGAGTTTATTGCAATCAAGGAAATGTCTCTCTCCTTTATATTATATTATTCCCCAATAAACTGTACCTTAGTCTAGACTCCAGTCAAGTGGATATTATATAAAAATGGAGACCACCTCATTAACAAATAGTCGGTTGAATGATTCAATTAGTTGAAAAGCACGCTCGTTTCGCTGAAAGTACTTACTTTTGCCATTTCAGCACCACGAATCACATACCTTTGACACTTTACGATCTTTTCACGGCGCTGAAAAAAAATTTCATTACTATACAACGTCTCTGAAGACGTATTAACAATATTAGAAATTGGCGAAGAAACACACAATATAAAGGTCGAAAAAGTCTATTGATGTTTACATGTTTTTTTATATATATTTGTAGAGTATCCAGGGTCAGTTTTCTTTCAATAAAGTATGAATGATGGTATATTAGAGCAGCTGCAAGCACTTGTATGGCACATAAAGGGTAAAGTTATTGGTGTTATAAAGAGACTAACCCTAGAATATATCTGTTCAGTTATTAGAGGACCACGGTCAAATATTGCCTCGCATATTTCTATCCTATTACAACAAACACCAAACATTATTACAATACTGGCATTCCTCAATAATAATACCTCAAAAACAGATTATATTCATATCAAACTTTGCAGTTGTATATACATAACTTTTAGTGACATCTGTGATAGGAATTTCAAAGTTATGAGTGTCATATTTTCATGTTAGTTGATTTTAACTCTCATACATAGAAAAATATAATTACAAACAACGACAAAGTGACGATTTTTTCAATATCATTTATTAGTATCTATAAATTGGTTAATTTTCGGTTGTAAAAATTTTCCTATTTTTCAGCAAAGATTATTTTTCGGCCAAAATCATTAATATGATTGTGGTTAATAATATAAGGCCTCGCAAAAACATAACACGAAATCCATTCACAGCGAACTGTCAACTTGTAGAATTATATGAAAGTTCACCGGGATATTTTGAGCTCACAGGATTTATATATTTCTACTCGTTGACAGTTCGCTGCGAACGGATTTCACGTTCTGTTTGGCTGAGAATTTACAATTAAAATTAAACTTTTTATTAAAATGTCGTATTAACACCAATGCCTTTTTTGTATGTTTGTTTATGTGAGTATGTCTTCACATTATGTAGGTAATAATATTTTTTCAATTGAAAAAAATTGGTCATTTGAGATTTTATCAAACTAGACTGAAACACGAATACTCATATATATTCTTATTTTTTGCTAAAAATATATGTGAAAGGGATGTATGCGAGTATTACAATGAAAATTTAAAGGACGTCATACTATTCCTATATATTTCTATTCCGAATCTGAATTCCGGATCGTATGCGACGGGCTTTAGTCTCTTGCTTTGGTCTTTTACGGCACACAAATTAACTATATTTCTCTTCGAATTCTTGCTTTACGAGTCTCTCGCTAATAATAATATTATACGGGCCACATACGCTAGTTTTTTCGCATGTATAATTATAAGTATGCAGCGTAACCGTAGCGTGTGTGGCAGGCTTTAGTCATTTAGTCAAGGTTGACTCACTCTTGATTTCCTTTCCTCTTATTATTTTTAATTTTCTTCACATAAACAACTACCAACCACTATATTTTTGCTTCGAACAAGCTCATTTAATATGTTTAAAGTTTCATGAGTACATAATAGTAGTGAGTGCAATTGAATATTGATTGATTGCAAATGGAATATGCCTTGGGCCTTGTTCTTGGTGGTTTGTGAAATCCACCCCCATCTTATGGGGCTATTAAAAATATTGAAAAATTCCTTGCACTACCGCCCCATCCCCCTTATTCTATACCGAATACATCCACCGCCCCCATAAGGTGGTGACTTCCACTCTTATTATTAAACCACTCCGACAACAACGCCATTTATTTGGTACATAATTTTATCAATGTATAGCAGACCATCGAAATCTTATAATATTCATAAATTTGCGGAAAATTGGTTTGTATTCCCTTGAGATCGAAACGATGTAAATACAAGAAAATTGGTTTGGGTTTTCTTTCGAAATCCTTCGTGTTTGATGATCAAAAAAGCTGTCTTTGTTATTTAAGGACAATTGGAAGTATCGTTACATACATTCAATACGGATATTTAAAAAAAAAAGTCTTTTTTGGGTAAGCAGGTCATGATGGGGTTGATATAATAAAATAGAGGGTGGTTGATGGTATTTGCGCCAAAATTCAAATTCTTTCCGCCCCATATAATCATATTTTCCCATCGTGACGAAGGCGTCGGATTTACGCATCGGGTAAGGATTTCTTTTAACCCTAATAAAGTTTTTCTGGTCTTTGAAAATAAAAGGAAAGAGTTTCATACTAAGGCCCGCAATATTGTGTCCCTTTGTTTTTGGGCTGTTTCGATCGTTATCCTATATAAATGTGTTTTTCCTGTACCGTCGATTTCATGATACGGTGGAATATTTATTCATTGATGTTCAAGCATTTTACCTAATATAGAAAAAAAATTTAATAATAAACAAATTTCAACACAATAATTTATTCGGCTAATAATAATAAGGCGATGTCCATATTAATTCATAAATAAAATCAAAATGTGTAATTATAATTTATTTAATAGGGTGTAAAACCTCCCCTTGAAATATTCTCAAATATCTGTATAAACATTTTTGTTGCATAATTCTCTTTCTTCTATCTTCTTTCTCTATCAGACAATTAAAAAGCCGAATAAATGTTTTGTTTATACCCTGAATCGGTGCGGTATAATAACAGTAAGGTAGTAAATAAAGAATCTAATGGACGCTTATTCATTATAAATTATTTTGTCTCTTGTCCTGTTAAGTATTTTAATAGTTTAATTACAATCCTCTTCTAATTCCAATAAGTTGCTAGTTTAGCTTTGTTTAAGTTTTTTGTGACATGCCGTGAACGGTAGTGATTGGTCAAACTCCAAATTTATAAACGATACCATCACCGTCGTTCTTTTAATGGAATAAATAAAAATATTTTAAGGGCTGTTATTAAATAGGGATATAAAAATAGTAAACTGATTATATATATTGAGAAATTCCATGATATGTATTTTTTAAGTCGTTTGTAGATAAAAGTACTGAGACTCATTCAAATAAAAATTGTGGAAAATATTAGGAAATAGTCACAAAGACGTATATATATCTAAAATTATTAATTATTATTATAATATTTAAATGCATTATCTGTATTTTTTAAATCACAAAAAATGTCGTCTGCAATGTCTTGACGATGTAAAAATGAGAGTTGTACAAAAAAATACAAGCCAAAGGGAAACAAATAATAGAATTTCATTGTTATCACTTCCTGGGCTCCAAGCCAATGGAATTAAAGTCTCCCAAAGAGGATGTCCCATAATAAACACATACAGTATGAATACAAAGCGACATAATAAGAATACAGAACAACAAGTCGATAAATTGTATTCTAGGAAAAAAAAATAATATCAAATATAATTATCGTGCAAGGATGCGTTGTTACTTTATCCCGAATTGTGAATATTGTTGTTTCTGGAATCACCCTCGAGCGATTTTGTGATGAAAAATTCCTACAAAAGTATTGATAGAACAAAGGGGACTTCTCAACATCTCCCCCAACTTTCTTTTTTAAGGTTTTCCGTGATTAATTAGCGAAAATCGATGGAGTATCGCTCCCTTTCAGCCGAAATCGGTCTCAAGTCTCTTCGAGTGGAAAATTGGAGTTCCTTTTTTTCAAAAATTATTCCCTTTTAACGCGTTAACTTTCTACCGATATTTTTTTTTAGTTCGTGGATATAATATCACTTCAATTATAATAAAACAAATTAAATTGTTCATAAAATAAGCGGCATCTGTGAGTGGAATTTAAAAGTTCTGCTGATTTGACAATTTAATCATAAATTACATACTTTCCGTCGATAAAATACTGGACAAGTGGATGATAATTATTAATATGGTGGACCAAATAAATGAGTTTGACAGAGGCAACACTAATTGTCTCACTCAGACTCGGTAGTGCTTTAATCCATTCTAAGTGTATTTTTATTATTATCATCATCATCACAAGCACCCCAGTTCAGTGATGAACCAAGGCTTCCCGCACCAGCATCCTCCACTTATTTCTATTGGAGGCCGCGCTCCTCCAGTTATTAATTCCTAAACTCCTAACTACCTTATGAAATTCGTCCGCCCACCTTAGCCTAGGTCTACCCTGCCTTCTCTTACCCACAGGCTTGCTGGATAGTATTTCCGATACTATCCCTCCTGCTCTTTCCACGTGTCCGGCCCAACCTAATGTTAAAGCCCTAATGAACTGCACTACGTTCACGCTCTTATATAATGAGTAAATCTCATCGTTCCGTCTGATTCTAAATAGTCCCGGTGCCTCCTGAACAGGACCCAAGATCCTCCTAAGAATCTTCCGCTCGAACCCAAGTAGCCTATCCTCCTCAGTCTTGGTAATAACCCATGTTTCTACACCGTAGGTTAGTACTGGCCTAATTAGCATCTTATATAATTCTACCTTGGTACTTCTACTTAGATATCTTGATCTGAGCAAGCGTACTAAGCCGAAATACGCCCTATTAGCACTTTGCAGGCGAGAGTTTATGTCCTGGTTATTTCCAGCCTCCTTAGTGACCACTGCTCCCAAATATACAAAAGAGTCAACCTGCTGAAAGTGGTCATTGTCTACCTTCAGGCTACGATGTGCTACCAATTCCGAGTTGGATGTCACATGCATATACTGACTTTTTTCAACGTTTATAACTAATCCTACTGTTTTGGCGGCATCCCTTATTGCTCTAACCTTATCAATTAACACGTTCTTAGTTCTAGCGATAATATTTACGTCGTCTGCGAAAGCGAGTACCTGAAAAGACTTATAGAAGATATTAGACTTATTGCTACAACCTGCAAGACGCATAACCTTTTCTAAAACTAATGAAAATAACAGGGGGGATATCACGTCCCCCTGTTTTACGCCTGCTCTGGTGATGAAAGACTCCGACAGTACACCATTTATCCGTACGTAGTTTTGGTGTCTGTCAGCGTCATTTTTGAGAGACTTATGAGTTTTTCGGGAAACCCAAACTCTCTCATCGTGCTGTAAATAATATCCCTATCGATTGTGTCGAATGCCTGCCTAAAATCTACGAACAAGTGATGAGTCTCCACGTCGGCCTCATTACACTTCTCTAATATTTGCCTAATTGTAAATATTTGGTTCATTGTTGAACGCCCGGGTCTAAATCCGGCTTGGTAGTCTCCCAAGCATTCCTCCGCGTATTCTGCTAGCCTATTTTTTAAAACCTTGGCGAATATCTTGTACATAACTGATAGTAGGGATATCCCTCTATAGTTACTGCACACGCTAACGTCACCTTTTTTTGTGGAGTGGGCAAATTATCGAACTTGCCCAATCCTTCGGTAGCGTTTCGCCTTCCCATAAAGATACTATTAAACTATGTAATAGCGCCCATAGAGCATCCCCGCCGTATGCTATGAGTTCGCTGGAGATCTCGTCTATCCCGGGGGCTTTCCCTCTCTTCAGTCCTCTGATGGCGTGGCACACCTCTTCGTAGGTGGGTGGTGGTATTTGTGGTTGCGCGGCGTGTTGGTACAGACTAGCGTTCTTATTGGCTACCTTATCGCTATTCTTATCATTTAATAGGTCGCTAAAGTACTCCGACCATCTATTTAAAACGCTTTCCTGATCGCAGAGAAGTTCGCCTTTGCTATTCCTATTAAAGTTTAGTCTAGGTTTGAACGTTTTCCTACTATTGTTAACGTTCCTGTAAAATTCCTTAGCATTATTCCTATCTCTAAACATTTCAGCATCTATAATTTGCTGTTTTAACCATGTCCTCTTCGTCGACTGTATGACTCTATTACTACTCCTACGAAGTTCTTTGTACTTCTCTCTATTTTCTAAGCTATTGCAATTAAGAACTTGTGCACGGGCATTGTTCTTCTCCTTAATAATACTCTCGCATTCTGTGTTAAACCAGCCATTTTTCTTTTTCGTCTCGTAACCCAAAGTTGATTCTGCCGTGTGCTTAATAATATTTTTTATTAGATTACAACTAGATTCTACATTATTCCTATTTATTTCCTCAACCTGTTCTAACGCCTTTTCCATGGATGCCTGGTATGATTTTGCACATACCTCATTCTCTAATTTAACAAGGTTGAGTTTCTTATTTTTATTTATTTTTTCCTTTTTTGGCATTCGATATTCTGGCTCTAAAAACTGCTTTTACTAAGTAATGGTCCGAATCGAATGCTGCTCCTCTGCAAGTATGAACGTTGATAATAGAGGATTTGAACCGTCTATTGATTAGCACGTGGTCAATTTGATTAGTGTACGTGCCACCTGGACTGACCCACGTTCCTTTGTGTATGTTAGCCCTTGGGAAGAATGTGCTAACATTAACCATATCCTTTGCTGCGGCGAAATCAATTACCCTTTCGCCGTTGTTATTTGAAATTTCGTGCAGACTGTTGCCTCCTGTAATGGCTCTATGTGTAACTTCATTGCCGATCTTGGCATTTAAATCACCTAAAATAATTGTTATATCGTGCTTTGGTGCCTTCTCTATAAACCTGTCTAAGTTATCATAAAAAGCGTCCTTTACGTCATCTCCTTTGTCTTCCGTGGGAGCGTGTACCGAATATAAACTAACATTGAAAAACTTAGTCTTTATCCTTAGTCTAGCTATCTTATCGTTAAAAGGTTCGAAGTCAATGACAATATGTTTTGCTTTGTCACTGACTGCAAAGCCGGTACCGAAGGCTTTCTTAGAATTACTGCCGCTATGAAAGATTGTCCATCCATTGTGTTTCGATGTGCCGTTTCCTGTCCATCTTATCTCTTGTAAAGCAACAATACTCATGCGATAACGGCTCAATTGGTCTGTGAGCATTTTAATAGCGCCCGGTCTATTCAAGCTTAAAATATTCCACGTTCCTAACTTTAAGTCCCCTTTCGATTTGTATCCTGTAGCTTTATATGCAGCGGGGGCCAGGATATGCACCCCCGCGACACTGCAGTAGTTGGATGACGGTACCCGCGAGCCTGCTTTCGCACCCACGACCACCGGTACTGGGTGTCTGACGCCCTGCACCGTAAGTGTATTATCGTTGGGTTGTACTGTCATGTTTTTGCTGGGGGGTTTCGTGATCGGATGTTAGTTTTTACATGGTAGGTGATCGGCCTGACGCACAACCTCCGGAGAGGGATCTCCCTTCTCTGTTCGCCCTAATCGCACTCGCTGCCAAGATCATTAATTTGATCCTAACTAACTAGCTTGTTCAGGTTTCCAGGGTCCACCACGAGGAGGTAGAGATAGGAATTGGGCAGCAGTGGCTATGAGATACTGGGAAGTCAGATCATCTTATGTTGCGCATGCATAACCCCATTTAAACCCCTTTTTTTTTTTTTTTTTTTTTTTTTTTTTTTTTTTTTTTTTTTTTTTTTTTTTTTTTTTTATTATTATAATAAAGAGAAATAAAGACAGTGCGAAAGATAGAGTAGTATGACAAAAACATAGATATAAACATTATATATCGCATTGCATATAATGAAGTCGTATAAGCCCATGTATTGTTGCACTCTTCTCTCCTATTCTATAAAGGCATAAGTGTGTCTCCCTCACTCAACACATTTCTAGTGGCCACTGAGAGTGTCTGTGACAATACTTTGGCGATTAAAACGCAATAATATTTTAAACATGTTAAAGAAGTATTCTTTGGTAAAAAGTGAGCCTAGATGTATTTGAGTGTATGTTTGAGTCCATATGACATGTAGTAACAATGCATTTACCCATTTTACTGTGAAATATAACTTAAGATATGAAGAGAGATGTTTACAGTATAATGTTTGCCAGGTAACTCATGTTTTTGGCCACTTGATCCACTTGAACTAAACACGCATTTAGCCACTCATGCGATATCTTATGTTTATATCTATAAACAAAAGATTAGTGATAATGTACGACTGTCTTTTAGAACACACGCGGGTCGTATTCCAAACGAAGGGCATAAATCAAACAAAATATTTTGCTTTCAATTAGTATATAAAAGATAATATATTCCGTACATTATAATCATGAAAGTGATAACATGTATCTTCGAAATTCCTCTCACAGATGTCACTACTATAGTGCTTATTTCCATGAATGAATAATTTTTCAATATTTATTATTGCATGTTAATACCACAGCTTTGCAGTTAAATTGTGGATGTATTTGGTTAGTGCAATAATAAAATTGAATGGGTTCGTAATTTATGATTCGAGTATTTTATTGATATGGATATATGAGGTGTTTTTGGAAGCTGTTTCGGCCCAAATGGTTATTTTATGCGTAGTCAAGCTGCTTAGATATTGCAATAAGGCGTACCTAAATCCTCAGCAGCAGACATCATCATTAAAATCCTCCTCTCATCTCTTACACTTTCAATATCCTCAAAACTACCCCGCTTTATTGGCATAAAAGACCGGAACAATATTCTCATATGTGCCGCTAATGTGTTGTTGAAAACAGAAAATTGCACGAGAATTTCGGATGTTTTTTAATATTTTCTTACCATAATTTTCAACCCTCGCGGCTTCTTGAGCCGGCGATAAAATTTTACGACGGACCATTGATTTATCGAGATACTGGTTCAACTTCACCAAATTAAATCATATCAGGGGTTGTGTTTTTTCAGTACCTACGGTTTTTTTTATTATTTATTAGATAGATTATATGATTATCGGCATTTTTATATCAAATGCTGAAAATCGCTTAATTAACAAACGACTGAGCAATTCATTAGCATAAAAACATGTCTGAAATCAACAAAACCTATGCTTTAAATTAAAATTATATAGTTTTACTAAATACAAATGGTATTGGTAACTAAAATTTATAGAGCAGGGACACGGACTCAAATCCCATATTTTTCTGGAATTAATTGACTTGAGTTCATATCCCGACTGACTAATATTAAAAAATAAATAAAAAGTGTTACTCCCAAGGGCGGCAGTTAATCTATGCCCTTAATCTTTTAATATATATCCTATCTTCATCAAAATAATTAGTAAATTCGATATAATTTATCATCCATAAAGCGATATAGTCTACTTCAAAAAAACATTACTTCCTTTTATGAAAATCAATCCCCAAACTGTCATTACCTAAATATACATCCTTCAAAGATATTATTTGTTAATAAATAAATGTGGGAAACATTAATTCACAGGTTTAGAATCTTGCATCTGCCATAATAAATCTTAATATCATTAGCGGCCGCCATCTTGTTTGCAATGTACACGTACAAAATGGCGGTTGCAAACGAAATGAAGCCGTCCGCAAATTGAATTACTAACAATGTTAACACAAAACGCATAAACCACATCGGCCTAGAATTAATTTAAGCTCTAAGTGCAATATTTTAAAACTGCAACTTAATAGTCGCGATGAGGGCGAGAAAATTGCTTATAAAATGTCTCTTCTTTACGACTGCAAAAGAGTCACCTCTTTAAAACTTGGTCTTCGGTGGAAGAAGAAGCGATACAAGATAGGAGCAATTATTTTACGGATAATTAATTTTGTAAATTTAAGCAACTACCACAACTCTCGGGCGTAACTATCTCTTAGGAAAGACAAAGTTTCATGTCGTCGTAATCTCGTCTTGTCAACTGACAGCCTTGTCTACTAACAGACGGCGAATTAGCAACCACCTTTAATTATTATTATAACTGCCTCCCTTTGAATATTTTAAGTCCTACGATTGATAATTTAATCCTACAATAATTAATTGTTTCATTTCAGATTGCCTGCATCTGCAGCTCTACAGGGACTCTAAAGATCGTTATAAGAAAGGCCAAACCAAAGCCTCTCTTTCACTGCAGCATTTCTTGGGCTTCGAATCAGGATTTACACTTGACAAAGAATCCAACACAATCGCCATCATCTGTCAGGATGTCATTGTGGTGCTGGCTTTTGATACTAGAGAAAGACTTATACAATGGCAGGTCAGCATCCAAGTCTATTTCGAGACAAAATCCTAAACCAACAGCAACTAATTAATTAATTTATTCAGGTGAAAATATCAAATAACTTGGGCGATGGACAACAATATCTGGTTCTAATATCGTCAGCGCCTACAAAGAACAAAGTACCTACAGGACCCGCTAAACTTCACGTCCAGGATCACAGATTCTGCCTAACAGCTGGAGTCCCTCCAAGATTGATAGGAATGTGGGAGATCGTCGCGCTGAGGTTAATAATTATAAGATATAATTGTTTATTATCAGATTATTATTAATTTGGCTTCATTTTCAGGAGGTACGGGGTTGTTGAAGGTAGGTTCTGTTTCGAAGGTGGTTCCAGATGTGGGAAAGGAGAAGGACTTCATGTTCTCATAACGGATCAGGGCGAAGAAATAACGCAAACTTTCACTCTAGCATCACAAGGAAAATTATCCGTTAAGAAACGAACGTCATCTAGAAAACTTTCCAGTAAGTAAAATAGTCGTATTAATTCAACATACGAATCTAAATAAATTTGTAATAGGTTTAGTAAATGACGTCACTTACTAAGCTAGTAAATATTTGCTAAGCATGTATAAACCTGACCTAAGTGCACATAAGCCGTCAATTTAAATTATTTCCAAAATTAATTTCCATTTATTGAAGTGATTTTTATATCAGTCGAGAATTACTTTCAATAGTGAGAGTTTAATAAGTAACAATCTGGAAACATTTTGAATATAACGGATGGTTCAGTTTCGATCAGTTTCGTTCTCGTCCTTGTGGCGTATTATGCGATTGGTTGGGGCGAAACTTATCTAAACGTCACATAACCAAATTTTTATTTTAATCAAAATGAAATGAAATAACAAATAATTTATGTATGGAACAATTCTTTATACACATAATTTTCATACTATTTCTATCGATTACATATTTCAAACTTTTCAAAAACAAACAAATTTTCTTTTTTTATGATGGAACGATTTCATCGCCAAATATATTTTTTACAGATGTCGATAGTCCGAAAAAACAACTAGCGTTTAGACCAGAAACTAGACTCAGTGACCTAACCGGCTCAGAAATGCCCTGTGGTGATATGACAAGAAGTATGTATGGAGATGAAAATTGCTGCTCGCATATGGGAGATGATTCCTTAAGATTTGGAGCAACATCACCTTATTGGCCTTCGGTAGAATCTCAAAATTGTCATCATGGTGATCTCGATAGCAACTATGGCTGTGGAGATACGGCATCGGTGAGTGAAATGCAAGATGCTGTACATAATGAGACTTGGGCAGGAGGCGGAACAGTCACCTTAGAACGATGTATGAGCTGCATCAGCAAACTTGGAGCCATGTCCAGATCATCAACAGTCACGGCAGCCATGACACCGTGTGCTGGTTCCCATTTCCAACCAGCATGGACCATGGAAAGCGTGGCAGAAAAATCTGATAGGAATTCCATGTCGTCTAGAAATAGCTCCGGAGGAAGCACTGAATATTCTGTCCCTCGCTACTTAAGTATGAATAATCAAGAATATCCCGTTTCACCTGTTGAAGCTCAACAAAAACTAAATGACTTGAATGCTCCCTGCAAGTGTCCAAACTGCCCACCGGCCAGGCCTCCTAAACTTCTCCCATTGGGCACATCACATTCATCAAACATTCAATCATGTAGCAAATTAAAAAAGGCACCCATGCCTCTGCCCGGAGAGAAAACCATCCAATGTGCATGTCAGTATAGCAACAAAGAACTTCAAAACAATCCCAAAGTGGGGCCTTACGAAAACTACGACGTCCCCAAAGTTCACTTTCCAGAGGTATTTAAAATTAATTAATATTTAAAAACAAAACTATATACAATGTACAATCTAATTTCAGGAAAAGCGACCAGAGACCACAAAAGAACAAAGCTCTGCAGCAGAATATTATGATACCCCGAAGAAACTGAAGGAATGCTTAGCTATGGATAGTATTTTTCAAATTACGAAGAGCAATCTGCCTGGTGTTATGACTTTACGAAAACCTTGCGGGTGCATACTTAAATTTGGCAAGAAAGTACCTGAGCCTATGATTATTGATTGTGATGATGTCAAACCTCCAGATTGTCCCTGCCAAAGAGTCACAAACTGGGCTAACAGCCTCATTTCCTTACCTTACTGTCGCAAAGCTGGACAGGATGAATCAAACCAAATTCCCAAAACACCATCATCACATAAACAACCCATGGAAATAGATAGTGCTCTTTACGCGACTGTCGACGTAACAAAAAAGACAAACAGAAAAACAAACTCCTCTACGCCTACAATGTGTGATTGTTCAGTTGATAATACCAAAGCGAAAGATGACGCTTCCGAGACATCTTCAAATTATGTCAATATAGATCCGTTGAAGTTATTACCTGAACCGCCATATCAGAGAGACTACGCCAATTATGCCAATCTTGATTTTGCTCAGTCATTAGAATACTACGAAAATGCCAAGGATATGTTGCAGAGAGCGGGTATAACGAACGAGGAGTTAGAAGCACTTAAATCCAGCCTCACTTCAATGTCTAAAGCCCTCCACAGCATGAAACCTCTATGTGAAAAATGTGGACACCATCAACATGAACCCAAATCTAATGCGGAAAAGGAATGTGGCAAAAACGACGACTACCTCATGATGCAACCAGCTGGAAATAAAGCCATTAGTGAAACAACACACAAATGCCATTCAAATTCAGGATACACCCCAATGTCTCCGGCGGCCACGGTTATAGCTCAAATCAATAATAAAACTGCATTACTCAAGTCAAGGGTGAATCGTCTAGTTGCTGAAAAATCTGCCAGCAACCCGACGTTATTCGGGCCTTCAGTAGACAGAAGCAAGAAGCGAGCCGATTCCGAGATGAGGATACCAGGATCGGCGATGTTGACTCTGCTCAATTCTCCCAGCAGTCCTTACGCAAGAAAACATATTATGGATTCTGCGGACAATATAGAACACATCAAAAACAGGAAACGATCAAGCTCGGCTGATTCTTCGAGGTACCTGGAGGATTTGAAAGAGTTCGATAGTGTAAGCAGTCGAACGACTTCATCTTCGTTGGAAACGCTGCGAAATATCTCAATAGGTAATAGGAGATCTTCGTCGCCGTGTCTTCACCAGGAAAATGAGAATTGCGGAGATGTTTCATGCTGCGGCAAAATTCAATACGAATTAGATTCGTCACATATAGATGGTGATATTACACCCAACGGGATTCCGATCCTGAGGAAGAGCATCAAAGAGATGACCCACATCAGAAGATCATCGAGTGTTCCATGCAAATCGGGTCCTAATAGGGATTCATCCAGCTCGAATGACTCAGGAGTATCCACATGCTCGTTGAAGCACCACGGAGCTGATTTTGCAGATTTCGAATTGCCATTAACAACATCCATGTCCAGCAGAAGACACAACCACGCATTGGCGCAGAGACAACTTCGAAGTATGCACGCTGGATGTATACATTCATCACTACCCAGGAAGTCCAAATCATCAGACCCGTTGAGTCATTTAACATTCCATTTCCAAAAGATCAAAATACCTGCAAAATCTTCATCTGCAGAAGCGGAGGTTCCGATATGTCCACCGAAACCAGTTAAAGGTAAAAAAATAATAATGTTTAAAGTTCAGAAGACAATTCTTCTTTAGCCTTTCCTGTACCCCACAAAATTTCTCCCGGGCTACCTTGCATATAATTCGTTAGAGCTCCGGAGGGACATGTCCTTGTTGTGTCTTTGATCTTTGGCTATCAGAGGCCTCTATTCCTGTGATATTGAAACGCATAGGACTCTTCTGTCTGGAAAATTATATGCATACCCTATTTAGGTTCTCCTCATTCAGAACCAAACAACATAAATTAGTCCACTAACCCGGGGTGTTAAATGCTGTTGTCAAAGAGGCTTAATCTGTATCTTTGCTTTGTTTCTACAGAGTGCCTACTTGTTTTATGTTCTTTTTTCCTTTCGATTCATTGTGATATTTATTATTTTATATGTATTGCATTTAAAATAAATTAATTCATAAAAATATCTTAATTGCAGGTGTTATAGACTCACACAGCTCGAGTAGTGGAGCATCGGATATGTCAGATTACATAGAAACTTTATCGATGTCCTCGCATAGTTCTTCGGATACCCCGGACACACAACGGTAAAATAATTAAATGAAACTATAACAAACACAGAGTATTAATTCATCGTTGATAAATTTACAGGGTTAATAGACAAGCGACAACAACTCTAAGGCCAAGATCTGGAAAGGAGTATCACAGTATTGATCCTTCAATGCTCACGGCACATCCTACAGACATAAGGATGGCGGGTTGGATTTGAACGAGTATAGAATTATTCAACCAAAAACTACACAATCCATTGCAATAAAAAAATATTTTATAAGTAGCGAGTAAAGTAAGATAGTTAAAATATAAGCCATCGACGAAAGTTCCATAAAAAGTTGACTAAGTGTATAAATTGAAAAAAAAATGTTCAACGCATATGTTAAAAGTACTAATCAGCACCACAGTTAAGAAAATTAATTACCTACTATTTAATGTATATAATAATTAAAACGCGTTGTGATTTATATTCTTCACCCTATGGATAAATGTAGTATTTCTAAAATTGTAGTGTTGGTTGCCTCTTAAGTAATTTTTCTAGTCAAAAAATTAAAAAGACGTTCTTTTGTAACGCAACTTTTCTAAATCGTCTCCTCAAACTTTGTATATTTTTAACGGTATTTTGTAAAAAAAATATATACATAGATTACTACTTTCATGATTATTATTTTGTTCACTTTGGGTGTATGTAAATATTTATTTTATTTTAATTTACTTATGTTTTTTTTATAAGCATTTTTGCAAAGTATAATTCATTCCAAGTATTAAAAAAAGCTAGTCATATTACAACCATTTAAATAGATTGACTATTAAAACTTGCATTCATGATTATAACGGTTCATTTTTCACATCAATGTCTTATAATTAAAATAGCTCAGTAGTTATTAAGTAATATTATGACAGGGTTGGAAGTGGAATTTAAACATTATTGAAAGTAAAGTATTTGCTAGAAAGACTGAATAAAATTAGTATTCCGTTTTATAATAAAAAAAATACATACATCAACATGAATGCAAGGTTATTTTTTATTTTTACAACAGGAAATTTTATCACACTAAAAATGTTTTGCCAAATCTGTATTCGTTACACGACTAATGATTAATAAATTTTCACAACGAATTTCATTTTATATAATTTTTTATGTAAAGTAATTTAAATTAGAACTTCAAAGTTGGTGCTCAAGATTTATTTGAAGTGAAATTCGTCTAATCCCTTTTATTATGATTTACGATACAACATTGTGAAGAGAATCTCATATTTGGAATGCTGGGCTATGTGTAATGTGTATTTTAGATTTATGTATTGAATTGTGTTGTTTTAGTTCCTCGTAGTTTGTATTTTGATTATGTATAAAAATAAATTGCATAAGACGATTGCAATGTAGTTGAAAATAAAAAAAATATTATATATTTATCCATGTATTATAACAATTATTGTAATGTTGTATTTAATCTAAAGATTTCATCATCAATTTATTATTCAAACTGCATTAAAAATTTAAAAATAACATCAGTTTCACCGTCTTTTTGTCAAAATCATATGTGTACTATTTATTTTGGTTAATTATTTATTTTCAAAATTTAATTTATTTATAACGAGCATTGTAATAATTGTATGATGAATACACCAAATACACAATTTTACCGTATTTTTACTTATTTCAAAACAAATATGAAAATCTTGAAAAATATTTATTGACATAGTTACAATGTGAGTAAATGCTATATTAATTAATGCATTTTATACGTATATTTTAACAAATCAAATCATCTTATAACTCTATGATATTCAACAAATCTTTAAAAAAAAAAACATTTCATACAAGTCTCTCCTTAAAGCTAATAAATTTATATGTATTTTGGGAATATTATGTTATAAAATTATAGTTTCTTTATTATCAAGACAAACATACTGTCAATATATTATAGTTTATTAATAAACAATACAAATACCGAACGCATTAAGTATAGCAAATCATTTAAGACCATCTTTTGTAATACAATAAAATTAATAAACAAATTATCTGAGATAAATTTGGCCAGTACTTGCTGTTTGCAGAAGAACTTTGAGAGAAGGCAAGAAAGAAGCGACTGTTGAGAAATCGGAACCAGTAGCCAAGGATGTCAGATAGCCCAAGCTTCCCATGTAGTCTCCTACTTGAATCATTTGCACGACTGCATGAAGAATACTCAGAGCATTATCAGAGAGCTAAGGAACAATGAAACAATCATAATTAAAATGAATATATGTATTATAAAGTATCAAAAAAAAATAACATACCCTATTTTCTCTTAATAAATCATACAATGTCTCCAATTTTCTTTGGATATCATCCATTTTTCGTTTGGTTTGCTAAAATAAATAAATTTATGATGAGAACAACACAATATAAAAGAGAATTGATCGACTTACAATATTATTAGTTGATTGAGCACACTGTGCCCTTAAGGCATCAAAAACAGTCTGTAAATGAATATGCTGTTCTGGAATGGGCAGCTTCTGAACAGGAGTTGGCAGCGGAGGAGGAGCTTGGACTTCTTGCACCTGCTAAAATATACAATATTCAAATTAAATTATAAAACAAGTTTTGCACTAGAGAAATACTTTAAAAATAAATCTTTCAAATGAGTAAATATTTCCTAATATGTATTAAATAATGTAAATTCTACTTATGTATATATATACAGAATATGACTAGCCGAGCCTAGTCAAAGAGAAATAAATAATTTTTCATATAATATTACAATTCGAATTTAAACCCAATATCTGCACCTAGTCTAATAAATATAAATACATTTTTTTCTAGTAAGCATCATCAACATTGATTGTATTAACTTAAAATCTTACCTGTTGACTTTGGGGTGGGAAATTATGTTGGGCAACGGGAGGTTGCATGGGCGGCATAGCAGCTCCATATCCTTGAACGGGAGGCATCATAGGATCGGCACCGTACTGAGGAGGACCGTTAAGAGGCACATGTTGTGGAGGATTGGCTCCATACAGGGGATGTGTTATTGGAGCCGGTGCAGAATAATCTTGCTTTGGCTACAATTATTAAAAAAAAAACATTATTAATCTTTATTAAAAAAAGAATACATGTTTATCAAACTAACACATTTAATATAAGCAACTCAACCATTTCTATAAAATTGTTATATAATAATAAAAATTATTCCAAACAGTATGTGTCCTTGAAATAATATACAAGCAGAAATATTATTACACCGTTTGAAATTGTATAAAAACTCTTACATGCCAACAAATATATTTTTTAAAAGTCAACACCTGTGTCATCATTGTCATGCATTTAAAAAAAAGTCTTTTGTTTCAAGATATTCACTGAATATATAAAAATTGCACAAACAATCGGATTAGTTGTCAACTATTGCAATTGACGGAATCCAGAGGGAAAAAACTGAACCTCGAAAATATCCTCAGATTGTACCTCAGAATGGGGATGATTGTGGGAATGGGCAATAATCTGCCTCCACTTTCTAGTGCCGGCATGTTCGGCAGACATCTCTTTCTAATATTTTATTAAAAATAAATAAAAGAATATAAATAAAATACACAAATCTCACCTAGAATTAAATTATTAATATAACAATTAAACTTACATAAGGTTTATACATACTCCTCAAAAGCTGCCCGTAAACAACAGTTAATAATTTTTATTCTTAAAAGTTTAAACTATTAAAATATGTAAATTGCTTATGCAAATAAATTTACCTGTGTTTTTTGACTCGATGACAGTGGTGGTGGATCATTCCATCCAGGAGCCGATGAGATTGGTGGAGCCGGAATGTTCTTTACAGCATCAACACCCACATCGCCTCCATAATAAGGACTACTGCCATTATAGGTGTTTTCAGAGGGATTCATAACCGAGGAATAAGAAGGATTAGCAGAGAATGGCTGAGCCAAGCCAGGGACTATTCCAGGTGGTGGATTCGTAGGTTGCGGAGATGAGAATGAATTCTGTCCAGTGTATAGAGGTTGGGCCGTATTGAATGGAGTCGACATGGGTTGAGAAAATGTTGATGCAGGAGGCATTCCTTGTCTATTACCAAATCCAGGCTGTGTATCTATCGGACTGTAATTATATGAAGCCACTCCTGATTGAACTGAAGGATCTCTCAAATACTTAGTTCTGCTGGAAATACCACCTAATAACAATAATAAATATTTGTAACCAAATTTTACTCATGAATAAATATAGAAGTAGATTAAATTTTACCATGCGAAGAGGCACTGGATGGTCGTGGTGGTTGCTGAGGCGGTAAGGGGGCCTGTGGAGCCAGAGGGCTTCCAAAAGAATTAGGTAGTGGTTGAATTGGAGGGAGTTGGTTATCAAAACCTGTACAAAAAAATGTATTCAATTACAAGAACACCGCATTTTAAATCTTTATTATAATCACCGTGATTAAAGGCTGGAGGTTGAGGTTGAGCAGGAATATTATTTTGCGGTGCACCCCATGAGTCCTGTTGAAGAGGTTGACTGGTGGCTTTATAGCTTGATGTGCGTACTCTTCCTGCACCGGCTGACCATTGATTCTGAAAATTCATAAAATTTTATATTAACTTGATACATGATCATTTGATTCAAAGTAAAATATAATCACTTGATTTGGTTGCCGTTGTTGCGTTGGCTGCTTTACAGAACTGTACGGTTGAGCATAACCAAGGGCACATTGTAATCTATAAGTCAGATCTTGATCTTGAAGACCAGAAAGACAATGAAGTGCACTTTCAAGATGACCTTGAGACGCAAGTCTTAAAGCATAGTTGGTCAATAACTCGGAAACCTTTCCAGATGACTAAAATATTCATGAAAACATTAGTTAGGGAGGTGAAAAATAATATTTATAGTAGGACTTACATCGACTGGACGTCCTCTTTGTAAAGCGGCTTGTCTTGCAATCATGACGAGCTCAACTACTTTAGTGAGTTCTTTCGCCGAAACATTTTTGTTACCAAGATCGGATTGCCAGCGAGATACCAATGGTTCTAGGCTTACGCTGCATAAGTAACAGATAACAGCATCACGTCGAGTAGCAAAATCAGATTCTTTTTCTAATTTATCTCCAAGCAATTCTATAAAATATATTATGATTTATATTGATAGATTTCAATATTTTATTTTGAATAAAAAAATTACCGCAAACAGAGTATAAATGTTCAGGAGAACAATGTGTCAAGGCAGCTGCAAGAAGTGCGCGCCATCCTCCTGGTGTTATTGTAGTGGCTAGGTTATCCCAAGTTCCACCCAAAAGTGCAGATGATAGTCGTGAAACGGGACCAGTTTGCCGTGTGACATATCGCCACTGGGTTCGAGTAAGCAAATCACCTCCGCCTTCAAATTTTTTTATTGAATTAATATGCAGTAATTGCAAAATATTCCAAATATTAATATGTATTTTTTGTTATAAGCGTACCAAGTCCAGCAATAACAAGAGCATCAGCTGTTTTACCGGCATCCATACATAATTCTACCGCAGCTTCAAAATTACCACTAAGCAGAGCCTGACAAATTAGACCTTCAGTATCTAAAAAATTATAAGAAAGAATATAAGATACACTAATTATAATATAAAGAAATTTTTGATAGTTAAAATAAATAACCACCATCGCCAGTAGGTATGGAGAATGGTTGGACTGAAAGTTTATCAGTATCAATTGTAAGTTTGTTCACTTGCGCAATATTATCAAAAGCAGCCACACCTTCAAGACCCTGAAATATGAAATTAATATAATTGCATAAAACATTCATTAAAAAATGCTATAAATACAGAAAACATTAAAAATTATATATACACGAAATGAATATAAACTATTATCACAAAAAGTAAATGAAACATAAAAAGCCAAAGAAAGAAATAGAAAGGTGTCAAGTGAATTACTTACCGATATATCAGTACTAGTATCAGTGGATGGTTCCGCTTCTGTTTCAGATGATTCACTCTACAAAAATGAATACAAACCACCATGGGAATAAAATAATTAAGCATAAATATGTATTAGAATAAAGGCTGCACACAGAAAACCGTTTTAGTGCAAATGAATGAATTCACATCACAAAGAGGAGTCTATTTACAGATGTAGGCATTGTTTGAAAGCAAAACATAATTTTTTTTTTTTATTTACCCGACTAAGTCCTGCCAATCTATCAGTTAAGTTATCCACCGCACTTTCAAGAACACCACCTTGATTTTTGGCAATCAATTTAGCGACAACGGCATTCAATTTATTGCTCATATCGTCTTGTCTGAAGCCTAAAATTAAATTTATAATGGCGTGAATTTTTTTATATTTAACAATGTATATATTAGTTTACCTAAGAGATTAAGCATTTCAGCTCGAGGGTCTTGTTCAAAGCTGGCTTTGAGGAAATGCCAAACATATTTTTCATGTTGATCATTTGTCTCTTCTCCCTTGGCGTGACAATACTCTGCCAAATGAGCAGAAGCTCCTTCTGTTCCGGCAGTGCTAATAACCGCCTGAAGAGATGTTGCCTGTGACACTAGATCAGGATCGGTAACCACCTATGAACAGGTCCAGTTAAATAAAATTGTTTTGGAATGTTATATTGTGATTGATTTGAGTTACCTGACTTATATAGACTTGTCTTTGAGGAGTTACACCATTTTGTCCAGCGACTTGCGGACAGGTATTTTCAATCGTCACCAATTTACCTCCAAACTATTTAAATATAATCACATATAATATGTATATAAATGATGGTTTAATATCAATAGGATTAAAATTCTTACACCAAAACAGGCTTTAATTGGCCGTTTAGTCCACACAGGAGGTCGAGGTAAAATTTGAATGGTTGGAACTGCTTCAGTATGAGTCGGCAGAGGTGCGTCATGTAATGTTTCCATTCCAGGGAATGAATCCATTATCTTATTGCTCGTGGGAACCTAATAAATATACATATGTTATTGGAAGTTCTAATTTTAATACATTAAAAATACTTACAGGTTGAGAATGAGTACCACCATTAAGAGAATAAACTCCAATATGGCCATCATTACTACAAGCAGTAAGAAGATTGGGATTTCTTGGGCACCATGACACATCATACATCCATTGGCCTGTTGAGCAGACTTCCAGAAGAACTTCCCCATTCTAAAATATTTATTAATTTAAAATAAATACAAAATAAAACTATAAATCCTGCCGAGTGCTATGACCGGCAAGGACAATGCATCAGCATTCGTTAAAAAAGTTAAAACGATTATGCTAATTAAATAACAAATGTATTTGAAGTATATTTCATAAATTATTTATTTTGATTTACGCACCGATACATTGCTATTGTTAGGATTCCAACAGAGAACACGACCATCTTTTGCAGAAGAAAGTAATAAATCGGGATCTTGCTGACACCACGATAATCCCAAAACACCTTTGTGGTGGTTTTCCAGTGAGAGCAAAGGTGACGTTGCACGTCTAAAAAATAAAACTAACAATAAAAAAAAACAAACATAATTTTTTTATTACCGAGAAAATAAATTTTTAACCTCAAGTCCCAAAGTTGAATGACAGGATTTTGATCATCCTCAGAAGCAATGCACAATTGTGTTGGAGCAGATGGATGCCACACGGTAGACTTCCAACGAGTACGAGATTGCCCATCGCTAATTAAATAAAAAAAAATTATATAAGAAACACTGGAAAAAATAATGCTTTTGTATATGCCGATTATTGAGAAACACTATTAAAATTTTAATCAAATACACAGATTTATAGCAAATCAGTTATATGAAGCTTTTCTCACCTGATCTTGAATAACTAGTTTTAATTTGAATATTGTCAGTATTATCTCAGAATTAACAATGTATTAAAAAATAACAAACCATAATTTAATAATTGGTTCGATCTTTCTCAAATCCCATATGACACATCGTGTTGAAAAAGATGATGCCAGGATGTGTTGCACCTGTCTGTTCCAAGCTAAACATTGAACATTTTCATTGGACTGGGACTTGTTTTCAAGGGACATTGGGGATGTTGTATTGTTTAAGTCCCAAATATATATTTCACTCTCAGAAGCACCAGTTGCCAATAGATTATTTTGGAATGGATTAAGATCCAAGGACGACACGGCACCTGATCAAATATGATATATGTATATAGTAATGAATTTTATTTTTTACATTAATTGAAAAAAAAACAAACCAGTATGTTTTTCATTTGAAGAAATCAAAGAATTTTTTCCATTCAACATGTTGTCAACATTATAAAATTGGATTAATCCACTATCGCATCCACCGATCAAAACACCACTGTTTGCCCATACTAACTTATGAAACCTTATTGTGAAAAATAATTATATTATTATTGGTACTAATGGTATTCATTAGATTTTTTTAAATATTAGCTTACTTGTGTTCAATGGGTATTGAAACTTTTTGTTCAAGTTCAAATCCCGGATCTCCCAGATTAAGAGTGTACAAATTAAGACTTGAATTTGAACTGAAAGAGGCATCGACTTGTTGGGCTGCCGATCCTGCAGCAAGCGTAACAGGATAATAACATTGTGGGGACCAGACTACATTAGCAGTGCTCTCGAGCTCTTTGATCTTCATTTTGACAAGTGTTGTATTTCAATCTAAAAACATTAATTTATAGTTTTAAATTAGTTCTGTAAAAAAATAAAGCATGTAAAATACACTAATTATTTGGTAGCTAACAATAAATGTAACCAAACATAAACATGATTTATCGAATAGTTTGAGATAAGCGACACTGAAAGAGTAATGAACTGAAGTGATGACATCATAACTCATCTGTCAAACTCATTATTCAAATATGAATTTTGTAGTATTTGGGGAAATAGTAAAATTTATTTTGGTCACCAATTAAAAATAAGCGTAGGATTAAATATAAAATACGAGTATATTTGAATAAATTTGAGAAGTTTGGTAGATTTACAGGTTTGTTTACTATTGACACATCATCAGTCACACACAAAATACTACAGTGGCTTGATTTCATATTATAATGAAAAACTATGAATGAACTCTTCTGCAAATAATAATTTACCTTCGATCTGATGAAACCAATATTCAAATTAGATTACAGTTAATTTTATAACCGAATGCGAACGAGTACAGTGACATGTAAATCGCCGACTGACCGGCCGAGGACGTGGCCAAAGTTAATGGCTGTTCAACATGTCTTCAATGTATGTATGCATGCTACGTTTATTCGTAAAAAAACTAGATGGAATAATAAAATCACTGTGTTTGAACAATATCTGAGAATATTTATCAAATGGGAGCCTTTGATATTTGCACAATTCTTCATTGAGTGAAAAAAAACATCAATGGCACAAATCTCCAGGATATCCAACACCGAATAAACTTAAACAATGTTGATTTAACCCGTAGCGCCTTTTGAAGTAGATATTTCAAATAAGCGATGTGGGAATTACCAGTACAATGGGTCTTCTGATCAATTAATCCTTTACGTACCTATCATAACAAGGAGTTATCGAACAGAAAGCGAAGGAGATTAAAATTTAGTTGCCGCAACTCACCGAGCGAACCACCAGGGAAAGATTTTTTTTAATTTATTTCAAATATTCCACATTTCAAATCAATTGTTTTATTTTATTACCTATGTACTTTGTGAGCCTGTAAGCCTGTACGAAATGGAAGTAGAGATTAATAAGGAAAGTGATGCTTGGGGAAGCGGGGTTTGTTGTAATTATTAGTAAATTCTGGCTGTTCATTTTAGTAATATTAATAACAATTTAGGAGATTTCGAGGAAGTCCTTGGAAACCTTTCAGCGTCTTTTGGATGAACAAATCCTGTGTGATGCTGTGCTGAGGACTGACGATGGAGGATGTATGAAAGTTCACAAGTCTATAATGTCAACCGCGAGTCCTTATTTCATGGCATTGTTCACGACTTCACTCAATGAAAACTCTCAAAGTGACGTGACTATTTCCGGAGTTGGATATACGACCTTACAGCAACTAGTCAACTATTCTTATTCCAGAAAAGTTATCATAACTTCCAACAATGTCGTAGAATTGTTAATCGCATCAGACTATCTCGCCTTTATCAAGGTGAAGCAGCACTGTTGTGAATTTATTCAGAACAATATAATTTCGTTAGAAAACTGTATAGGATTCATGGTATTCGCCGGGTATGTTAGACAGGCATATAAATGTTTAAAATTTAGTATTGAATACTATAAAATGTTTGCAGCAACTACTTCTGTACAGAACTTGAACAAAATTGTAGACTGTACATTTTATCAAATTTCGACAAAGTGTATCAAGAGAGCAAAGAATTTGCGCAATTAGAATTACCTTTACTTCATAGCATCCTATCGGATGATAGATTGAATGTAAAGAGTGAAGACACAGTATGGGAAGCTGTTATTTGTTGGATTGCATCGGATTATTCCAACAGAATTAGTATACTTTCTAATCTCATGAAATGTGTCCGTTATGGACTAATGAAGGAAGAGGTGAGGGATTAAAATATTTGATTGTGATGTTTATACTGTTTGTAGACATTTTTTGAGAAGGTTAAAAGTCATCCGTACGTTAGCAAGGATAGAAAGGCGATTTCACGCGTTATCCAGGTTATGAGTTACATGAAGAACGTATCGGAAAGAGATATTAATAAATGGTTCAAATTGGTAAAACCCCGTTTGCCCAGAGCTATTCTTTTTGCTGTTGGCGGTTGGAGTGAAGGATCACCAACAGGGTGTATAGAAATATATGATTACAAGGCAAATGAGTGGTTCACGATATCAGAATCAGATAATAATATGGGTCAGAGAGCTTATCATGGAACAGCCGTCATTGGAACTAAAATATATGTCATAGGAGGCTTTGATGGCAGTGAATATTTCAACTCGTGTCGTTGTTTTGATATTACCGACAAATCATGGAAAGAGGTATTTATTATTACAATATTATTGGGTTTAAAAAAATCGTATAGCTAAACCTTGACAGAAAAAAAGCACATATTGTCGGCTTTTTTTGCAGACTGTGCAAGTCCATTTCATTCATCAAATTTTACAGGAGAGACAAAACAACTGATTCAATCTAAAAGACGCAGACTGGTTTTATAAAATGGAGTTACGTTTATTTATTGCAATCATACAGATACGAATTATGATAGGTATTTGCTATAAAGCAATTTAAACTAAGACGATTTCACGATTTTCGAGACTCATTTCGCCTAAAACATCCAATGAAAATAAGTTTCCATTTCAAGATAATGATGTATTTGTCTCTCTTGAAATAATTTATCTTTGTGCTGTTGTCTTCAATATTTTTATTGAATCGTCGTGGCCTTAAAATTAATTGACTCTGGAATTGATCCATACATAAATCATAACCGTTGGACGCACTAAAACATTTATTGATTAACAAAGCATTTTCATATATGAAAATAAACATTATACCAAAATACTGCTGATATTGTCTTCTTGTCGATCTTTTTTAAACCCCTTCGTAGCAAGTTGAGATGATTGGTACCTACTAATATTTATATTTTTTGTTCAGATTTCTCCAATGAATATAAAACGTTGTTATGTGTCTGTGACAGTATTGGATGGTTATATATATGCAATAGGGGGATATGATGGTGTCCAAAGACAAAAAACTGCTGAAAGATATTGCCCACATACAAATCAGTGGTCATTATTACCTGCGATGAATGAACAGAGATCAGATGCAAGCGCGTGCACTTTGAATGGTAAAATTTACATAATCGGTGGATTCAATGGTCAGGATTGTTTGCACACAGCTGAAATGTGGGATCCTGAATCCAATCAATGGACAAACATTAGTCCAATGTCCACTCGAAGATCGGGAGTGAAATGCATATCGTACAAAAATAAGGCAGGTTATTTAATTGATTATATTGTTATCGTAGATATAAACATAAGATATCGCATGAGTGTCTAAATGTGTGATTAGGTTAGGTTTTAATCGCCAAATTATTGTCACAACCACTCTCGGTGATGACTAGAAACGTGATGAGTGAGGGAGACACACTTTATAACAATCATAGATATAATGAACATTAGATATTGCATTGCATATAAATAATTCGTGTAGACCGTATATTGTTGCACTCTTCTCTCCTATTCGATAAAGGCATAAGTGTCTCTCCTTCACTCAACACATTTCTAGTAAACACTGAGAGTGGGTGTGACAATACTTTGGCGGCGGCCCTAGTGCATTTATAATTATTAAAATACAATAATATTTGAAACATGTTAAAGAAGTAGTGTTTGGTAAAAAGTGAGCCTAGATGTATTTGAGTGTATGTTTGAGTCCATATGACATGTAGTAACAATGCATTTACCCATTTTACTGTGAAATATAATTGAAGATATGAAGAGAGATGTTTACAGGATAATGTTTGCCAGGTAACTCATGTTTTTGGCTACTTGATCCACTTGACCTAACCACGCATTTAACCACTCATGTTTATATCTATGGTTATTATATATTATTTATTATATTAATTTTAAAGGTGTTCGTCGCGGGGGGATTTAACGGTGTCAGTCGTTTGAGATCATCTGAATGTTATGATCCGTGTATGGATATGTGGTCAACTTTAACATACATGCATCACAGTAGGAGTAACTTCGCCATGGAAGTTTTGAACGACATGGTTATAGTAATGGGCGGCTTCAATGGCGCCACAACTATATTCAAGGTAGAATGCTACAACCCTTCCAAAGGCTGGACTCTTCTCCAGAATATGACGCTTGTAAAATCAGCCCTTTCTGCCTGTGTAATCGATGAACTTCCACATATCTATGATTTTATGGCTCAATACAGACATTCTACCCCGCCTTTGTACAGATGTATGACGCCGACGGTTAGTATGTAGTTTATATTATTTATCGATTAATCTACTGGTATTTTATATTTATTTATATCCGTCACGGTGGGATTTATGAGAAGGTTGTTGCAAATTTTGTTTTTTTAGACACAAAAATGTGTTAATGGTGATCTTATCTATAATAGGTCACAGACTTAATAATCGCCTCAGTATTTAGCTTGCAATCAAATGAAGTTTTTTTTCTATTATAAAACAGTTTATTAAAAATAAATAATGTTTATTGTATCATACATCTAATATATTTTGTTGTTGTAGAGTTTAGACAATGTTGAAGTAGAGTTTTCGACTGACGACGAAGAAACCACATCGTAAAAGAAACAGATTTTATTTATTGATTTATTTTTAGAATTTTTAATATTGCTTTGATTTTTATTTAGAAACATATTTTCAGTTTTAAATTTATATTGTTTATTAAAATTCATACAATATCTATCAAAAGGGTTCCGACTAAAATGTTGTATTATAATTATTATATTTTTTTTATTTGCTATTTAAAATTGTATATAAATTCCTTTTACTCAAAAAATACATCCATGTTTTGTTTACAATTTGTTTTCCTGGTAGTCCTTGGATGTTTTATTATTATTTTCTTCTGAACTTCTTTCGGTAAAAGAACATATTTGAAAACAAAAAAATATTCACATATTAAAGTTTTTATCAACATGTGTAATTGCACAAACATATCAATTTGATTTATAAATCGGTTGTCAAATTTGACACAGTGGTGCTGCCAGCAACCAAAATAAACGGTCTACTTCATGTAGTCAAGTTACAAATGATTTAAATTCTGTCGAATTAGCATTCACTTCACAAATATTGTGGTATATTCCCTCCAGATATTTGTGATAATAAAATCTTTACAAAGTTATATGTAATTTGTACACTTTTATTCAATAATCTTTGCATTTATTTTACGAGACACAAATAATATTAATGATGGCAACACAAGCTCTAATGTCAAACTGGAAATAACAACAATACTCCATGATGGTGGAAGACATTTCTTATGTGAACATTAAGCCAAAAGTAATTTAGTCACTGTTTTTTACCCTTAAAGCATTTTATTAAATCCTGTATAACATTTTAGAACAAAACTGCAAGACCCAAAGCTGTTTATTTGTGGACTGCCAATGACGTACAGAAATGGCTGAGAAGACATTGCAGCGACTATTATCCGCTTTATTGTGAACATTTTCAACAGGTCTATCATAAAATCTAAATTATCATTTAATTTACTGATAAAAATATATTCCTTACAGCATGATATTACTGGACGATCATTAATTAGAATAAATGATAATACTCTCATAAGACTCGGAATCTCCAACGCCGAACACCGCAACGCCATATGGAGAGAAGTTATGAAACTTAGACTCAAAACTGATATTATGGAAATACGAGATTTGGAAACTAGAAATAATTTCAGTTCATACGATTTTCAGACTATTCCTGTTTAATAAATGAAAACACGTAGGAACTTAGTTTTATTATAAGCCTTAACTTAACCATGGATATTTCGAAATTTACACAAATAAATTAATGTGACTTGTTGAATAAATTGTAATATCCTTCAAAAATTAAAGACACATTATTACCTATTTGTATACATAATAATAACTGTGATAAGCCTAAATAAAATATTGAATAAATTCTGTAGGTTTTATTTTCAAAAGCTTTACAAGGTAGGTTTTGAATTTGTTATGAAGTTATTTAAATAATATATGATTGTATATGATGAAACAATTTATGAAATTGTAGGTATTGTTGACTTTTTAGAGTAACGTTACATGTCATGTAAAATACATTTGTATGTATTTACTGGAACACAATTGAATTCATCAATAATAAAAACACTGTACTTTTGAATGAGAATATTATAAATACGTATGTGCTGATAGAAATTTTGGATTAGCCAATAAATATAATATTTTATCAAAAATATACTAGTATTAAAAAAACAACATTTGGAGTTCAGAATTTCGTTTTTTTTTAAATCATGATGAAATATGATTCAGCCGAAAATAAGGTAAATTTATTAGGATTTCGTAGCCAAAAAATGAGCACTCATAGTGTAGATATTTACTTTATTTATTATTAAATTATAGATAGGTAGATAAAATACAATAGGAGACGAAAGGCCTACCTTGTTTTTTCTTAATTTAATAAACCTGTAAAAATTAGACAAAACTGTTTTTCTTTTTAGACGTGTTAGTCACCTTTTGATCTCTTTCTAAGTAAATGTTATCATGTCTATTCTTATATTAATGGAGGAAATTGGTGTAAGGAGTTTTTGGCAGGGGTATTACACATTTCGATCATTCTTTAAAATAAGAGAATAAAATATTTTGAGAGGCCGATAAAAACCTTCTAGCAATCTAGAGCCCCCGCAATTACATAAATTTGGTTATTTTTACCATTAATTAATAGTCGTTTAAGTAAAAATACTGCCATTGATTAAACTACACAATCCATGTTTCGGAGATTAAGTAACGGTTCAATTAATATCATAATCATACAAGTGGCTATTTTGGGTCATGGGGAACAAATCCAGGATTACTAAACTTTCATATTTCAGCCGGGAGTTGCCATATTGAGGCGTACGTAAATTTATTTATACATATTGTGATCGCAAGCGTGCAGTAGGAGTTAAGAAACACAATAATTGTCTGTGCCAGCTTTTCATGGTGGCTCTCATTCGGTTCAAACCTTCACCACGAACAGGTCCTCCTCATCCAAGCTTTATTTAATGCTTTCAAATGATAACAAATATTCCTGTACGCCAAAATAAACCGACTGCATCGTGTCGTGTAGCTTGCTTGCATTTCCCGAAAACTGAGATATATCTTTCCCAAAAACCATATAACCGTTTTATAAATTTCCAGCCGGTCCAAGTGCTTTTTGAAAGTAGTGAAGTGTTGATTATTATATATCATTAAAACGAAGAAAAATGCATAAGATGCACCGAAGGAAGGCAAGTATAATTTACAAATTTAATTCTTGCAGAAGTTGATATACATATTACGAAATTAGTATCCTGAAATCCTTTTTTGACATTATTATTAAGCCTTTTCAATCAACTTCTGTCATACGTGTCTTGTTTCTTATGTTTTAGAGTAAATTCGAAAGCTAATATAATTGCATTATGACTGATTTCAAGCTAATCTGACCTTTGGGGATGCTTAAAGTTTGAGATTTACTCTATAAGAATCATAAACAAGAGTAGTAAGTAATATATTGTATGTACGCTCTTTTTATAACGCACTTGATATTTATTACGTTACATTTATGACATCTAAAAGAGCTCAGTGTGAATATTGCATATTTTTTAGTGTAAAAAAAATTATAATGATTATTAAATATAAATATTTATATTTTTTCTTAGACAGCGTGTGGACAGAACAACGTTTCCATATTATCTATTTTGATCGACGAAGAATTGTATTTCATGAAAGCGATTTTTCAGCCATTGTTTACGTTAACCTATATCGTAATGTCTCAAACACATTAACATAAAATAAAATAAGCACTGCCAATATGAAAATAATACATATAATTGTAACATTTTAAATTGATTTTATTTTAGATTGCTTTCACTCAAAACGGTTACAAATTGATTTTCAATTCCATACATTTAACGATTATTATAGAACAGTTTTACGAGCCACTCGGAATATTAAATGCTTACGAGTGCAGATGATCTCAATTTTATGGATTTACTTAATGCTCGATAAAGATGCGCCTGTCTGACAGGAAGATGCAATCCCTTCTGCCAAATACTAAATTAGACTTTTTGGCATTTCCGACGATTTCGAAAATAAAGTGGCAGCTGCAAACATCATTAAATCGGTCCCCTTTGTCCAAAATAAGTTACGTTTTTTCTTCAAACCATTGACAATGTCGTTCCACGAAAGGTGAAACTCGAACAACAATTCAGTAGATCACACATTATTTTTATCCTTCAAAGTAATCAAAAAATATGTTTTACAACTGAAATACCGCGAATAACTGTGATTTATGTATATTATTAACTGTAGTTTTAAATGTGACCAATCAGGGGAGTTAGCGGTGTTTTTAATTCAGAAAAAAATCTACAAACAACCAAAATCGTTAAACTATGATTGTTATAAAAAAACTCTTTTATGAAGGACTTTCCACTAGTTTTAAATACATGTAAAAATAATATTTCACACATAAATTAAACAAATAAATGATTCCGATTCATCTCGATGTAAATAAATTAAATAATATGTTTTATTTTTCTATTATTCCATAGTTTCAGACTTATTGTTTATTATTACTGACAGCGAACTCCACATGAACTAGAGTTTCATATATTTTCACCCGTTCACAGTACGCGGCGAACCTTTGACAAGGCCTTCAAGCCGGATATTTATACTTGATATGAGTCTTTAATTTCCCCATATGAAATTCATTAATTATCATTAAAAATAAATGAGACATAACATGTCATTTCAATTAATTGTAATATACTACACTTGAATATTTATGACCGTGTAAGTATTTTGGTTGCACAATAATATTGCAAACAAACTACATGCATACATACTTGAACCACTTCCAACCAGCTAATTTGCCTTATTTCTGCATTCCTGGATTATTTATCATTTAACCAAGTAGTTATACTAATAGTGATTGTGTGTCCTATTTAAAATGCTAAATGTACAACACATGATTGCAGTATTGTAAGTGTTGGCCTCCTTTGCTGACAACCGTTCAGTAAGCTTTGCGCAATTAAATTCAGATATTATTACTTTAACGTATTAAACGGAGTTAAATTGAAATAAAAAAACACAAGCTTAGTTTAAAAAAATAATAATGACCCTACCTATGAAAATTTACTTTATACTGTTGAATAAAAAGGCGCACTGTAGTTGCTTTTTGTACTTGTACTGTGTAAGTCATTTTAAAAAAAAAATATTTTTATTTTATAATATTTAATTGTATAATTTTGTTATACACTTAACGACTTATTTAGAATTGGTATGAACCATTTGCAATTCAGAAAGCAGAGTCGTTTTTGATATTTGTAAATTTTCACTGTTACCCTGACCAAAATAATACATGCATAACAAAACAACGTAGCAGAGAAATGTATAAAATTAAACATTATACAAAATAGTCGAAAATAACATTTATTTATTATATTTTCAACATTGACTTCAGCAATAAGCAAAAAATGCACTGCGTCTTTGGATGAAAGTTATTTCGCTTTTATTTGTAGATTATTTATTTAATTACTAAAACAATGCATAATGAGACAAGCTTCTGTATTATTGGGACTTTGACAAATAATTTATTAAAAATCCTCATTACTCAATAACGGATAGCGAAACCATCAATTACTAAATATGAGAATTTAAGATAATATAATTTATTAAATGGCTGTCAAAAGTTATTTACAACATTGCAGTACATTTACCTATATATTAATTATTTAACACAAATATACGTATTATTTTAATAATATAATTATAATGCATTGTCATATATAAAAAAACACAAGACACAGTAAAACAGGTGTTGTACATTTGATCACAATTACTGGACTGTAATACAATTTTCTAACTAAAATATAAATATTTATCTTCTATAAAATGTGTGTGTCTTAAAAATAGTACGTTAATTAATTGATGGTTGGTTGATGTTATTATTGGCAATTTTGTATCAAGCTAATTATAAAATAACAGACGCCCAATTTCACGTCGTTAAAATACGAAACCAAAACATAATAAAAATTCCAAATTAACAAGTGGCCCACCCAAACTTTTGTCTAATTTTAATAAATATTTATCATTCTTGGTAATGGATACAAACATAGTAAAATAAAACAAAGTAAAATTTTACCAATCTGTATTTTTCTACATACACAATAACGTCTTGATTGATTGCCTGTCGGTGATCTTAACTATTACTAGTTACACAGGTCACCGACTTAATAATTAGTATTTAACTTGCAATACAGGAAATCAGAGTAAACCTGGATCAAGACAGTCGATCAAAATGTTATTAATATTATTCCCGATCTCCCAGTAGTAATAACCGAACAAATCAATTACTTTTTTACTTGAGCGGGATTCGAACTTAAAAATGCAACATATTATGTTTGAATACAATTTTAATATCTATATAAATTGTAATATTTTATTAGTTTCTAAATTAATAGTCGTATTTATAACTGCTTTTTGGGACGGATTATTTAATATATATATAACCAGAGCTCGTCTAAGTGTGTGCAATAAAGTGCCATAGAACATTGGATACTGCGCGGGTTACATTTTTATTAAATTGGTAAATTGTATATTTCTTTTTAAATTTATGTTTATTTCTATTTAAATTCCCGGATATTGATAAAACAATCTAATAATATTAAAAAAATATTATCTTTGAAATTTTTGTCCATCCACTCATTATTCGGTCACATTGAACATTCTAATTTCTCTGATGAATATAAAAAAATATATGAATAATTAATGTATAAATATCATAAAATTCAAATAAAACAATACAATTAAGCTGCTCTTAATCCAAAAATTAATTATTAAAATTATTAGGTTTGTTGTGTCAATATGCGGAAATTTTAATAGAATAATACAATTTACGAATTTAATAAAAATGTACCCTGAGCAGTATCCAGTGTCCCAAGGCACTCCACTTGGACGAGCTCTGATTATAATAATACAAACCGATGTAATTCATCAATCTTCTTTGAAAATTATTTCGGGAATACCCATTGTTTAGTGTGTGTGGATTTAATTTGCATTGTATTTAACTGTGCTTAAATTTCAGGAAATAATATAGATATATATATATATATATATATATATATATATATATATATATATATATATATATATATATATAATCCGATGCTAAAATATAATACAATACCATCTGTTAATAAAGGCTAATTACAAAATAATCGAGTGACATCTGGTGATATGGACTACACTAAATGTCTTTTGGCTTGTTCCCAGAAATGCTTCTCTAAACACTTATGACATCGATTTTCAACCAATGTGTTGATGTAACTATTACAAATGTACATTATATGATATCCAAATACCACAATCTTAATCTTAATCACAATATAAGCCGGTTAGATAGAGCCTATTTTTAAATAAAAATCAGTTTTTATGTAGACAAGGGGATGTAATATTTTCATACTAAAATATTACTATTTTTAGTTCTAACCACATCCTGGTTTATCATTATTAAATTAATAATACAAGGGCCAATTTTTCATTGGCACATTTAACCAGTACTTGTAGTCGACCAAAGAACGTTAATTGAGAATGCAATCAGTCTTGATGATGAAACCAAGACATGTTATTTCAAATACAAAAACCTCTCAAGTAATACCAATTGAAAATATTTATTATCGAAACCTAACAAGAGAGTAGACACTTCTTGTTAAATGTCAAATTAAAAAGCATCCCATATTTCTTCAGAAATATTTAAATTAAATTCATGCTATCAAATATATTTTCAATCGGGTAATAGCGTAAAGTTTACGTAATTTTTATGCTCACAATTGAAGATTTATTAGTAAAAAACAGTAGATTTAAAAAATATATATTATAAAAAAATATAGATATATAAAAAATATAGATTTAAAAAATAAATATATATTTTAATGATTTAATTGCATAGATATACATTCTATGTTATCGTTTCAATTAATATAATTAATTAAAGTTATTAAAAAGCACTATAAAATAAAATCGAAATTCAATAGGTTACATCCATAAATACCTAACGATATGTATAAATGAACTCTTATTATTTTTATTATAATAAAAGCTAATATGGCATATGTTTTGTTCTCTTCTTGTAAACTGTCAATTTGTAGATACATTTTTGTGTTAATAACCCATCTCTTCTCACCGTTTGACACAAACTAAACTTTTATAAATATAACAAAATATTTTAAGAAAAAATGTAGATTATTTAAAAATAACTACGCTTTAAACAGAATAATTAGAATAAGCCTCCTCGCGAATTAACTTTCTTATTTGGCGATATATTCGTAAAATACGACTACTAACCTAAAAATAATACGTTTACGGTGATGTATGCCAGGGAATCCATTATTTAATGGTTATAATAACCTAATCATGTCAGTTAAATTATACACAGGATTAAAATTTAGAAGAGTGAAGAAGGATAGTTTAACCCCACCGAAACTTTAACACACCATCCTTGATTAATAATATTGATTTAAAAATTCCTTTATTGGATCGCATTATTAGTACGGCGCGAGCTTCCCATTGCTATTTTAATATATTGGTCAGGTAGCTGAAAGTATTGCTAGACCAGAAAGCCCTTGGCATTCCTGATCTCATCGAGGAATGATTTGATCGACAATTAGTTATCTGGTGACATGTTAAACTGACAAGCGCCGGTCATGGCAATCTGCCAAAGATAAGCCATAACACAACTACGCATTCATGGCGAAAGCCATTTCATCTGAAAGCTTTTATAAACAAATATTTTATATGAAACACTATGCTTTTTATATCTCTAGAATATTTCACTCCTTTAATAGATAAAAATAAGATTATTTATGTATGTAGCACACAGGATCCGATCAAGTGCTTTCATGTTTTCAAGTGATTTGATGCGATCGGATAAAACCCAGTACAATCATTATATGAAGAGTACAACTATCAACTTGCATCCGCAAAAAATAATTATAAAATTAACAAAAATAGTATCCAAGCAATAAATACTAATAATTTTTTTTTTCATTATACACACATATATATATACATATATATATATATATATATATATACCTATATATATATATATATATATATATATACTGCTATACTTCTTCATATATATATATATATATTTTACATTAATTGCCGATTTAGGCCACACATTATGTACAATATATTAAGCAAAATCTCAAACTTTTTAAAAAATTTAAAATTTGGAGCCTTAATATAGGTGTCTTTATTAAAATGCTTTAACTTCTTTTAGATAATCGAATTGGGATTTATGGGTTGTTTAATTAAATAAAGGAGCTTATTCTTAGATATTGTTATTTAGTTTCATTTGTAATATTATGTTATCTATGGGATTTCTGTAATAATAAAATATTTACATTTAATGTATAAGAAATTAGAGTTATCCCAGATCGAGGTTAGATATTATTCCCAATTTCCTGCAATAAATAAAAATAGGATTCGAATCAATATTCATAGTGTTGAATTATCAAAAGTAATGCATATTGACTCTTTGTATATCAAGTATAATGTTTACATCACAAAGCTTGAAATTGTGCTTTTGAACTTCAAAGTCGCTTTCAAAATGCTTGACTGCGTCATCGAATTTTCTGAATCCAAGAAATGTACGCAATGGAGTGAAATTTTTACAGTTTTGATATACAAGATCGTAAACTAGGAAGTGTTTCATAGGAATAAGTTGCCTGTCAAAGAAAAGCATACTCGTTAATGTCGACTCTTGGCAAACCACAAAACAGAAGCTTTCATGCGAAACATTTATATATAATTTACACCGACTTCAATATAAACAATCAAACAAACACTATTTTGTATTTAAGAGAAGTGACTCAATTATCTGTATTTCAAAGCATTCGGCTTATTTTAATAACAATGCTTTGTATTCTTCTTAGAAGACAGTTTTATTCAGGGTGCATTCTAATTTATTTAAAACGCTTTAAGAGGAGGATAAGTATATTGTAAATAATTAACTGACACATCTATAAGGTTCCAAATCTGCTAGTTGTTTTTTTTTAATATTTAGTAATAATTTAAGTTTGAGATTCTCCTGTTTTTCTTATTGCAATGAGTGGCCGATAAACGCAACTGAATCGCGTATTCTGAATTCAGTTATTATTGTAAAAATTTCGGCGAAACATGGCTCCGAAAATCTGAGGAAATTTTTAATAGGAAATATAATTTCAGCATTTTTTTGTACTAGTATTGTCATTTTATAATAGATTGTATAAGTAATTAAAGTTAATTTATACATACATTGTAACACCTCACGCTTTTAATTTTAATCTTAAAAATAACATATGTTTGTGTTTTATATTTTAAATGCGTTTGGTAATAAAAGAATGTTCTTAAAATAATTCCACCCCCTATATATATGTACATATTTATCTATCGTGTAATTAAAATTAGATGTAAAATAAGTAATAAAAAAAAGATAAATAGTGTATCAAAAATGTAAATTCAATGTAGTGAGATGTTTTGTCGAATTAATTGTTTTTTGTTAGTTATTATAATTGATTCTTATGAAAAAGTAAACCGATTAGAAAATTTAATTAAAATCCATTAGATCTTTTTTCAATATGTGTTAACATTTCTATTATTTTCTTATACTTATATCACAAAAAGCGTATGAGTTTTCGTACTATTTTTACAATTCCAAATATATAAATTGAGTATGAATAATGAGTATGAATAATATATAAATATAGTTTCATTCTTATCCACCACAAAATAGTTGGCAACGTATTGATGAGAAAAAAAAATATTATTTTACTAATCAGTGTCATTTTGAATAATTCTATAGAAATAATAAACTATTTTAATAAAACACATGCTTAGGTCATCGCCCCCAAATAAAAAAAATCTATAGAAGAAATCAATCGAGAAATATTTACCGACGTTTCGTAATTATCATTTCAATATGTCTGTCCAATTTAAAAATAAATTTCTTCAGAAGAACGTTTCAGGTCAATAGAATCATAAATAATAAATTAGCGCCACACTTACGTTTCATTGTTGGGTAGATTAAAAAAAAACTACGGAAGTACATTTTTAAATATACTCCTATGTATATTTCTTCTTTAGAATGAGGATGTATAATATTTATAAAATGTGACCTCAATAAACAAAATCAATTTCACGATTTGTATATGATATTATTGTATACATTTTTAACGTTTATTTTATTTTAATTAATGATGGGTGTCCATATTGATATATCAATTTTTTTAACTTTTAATTACACATTATTAATAATTAATATTCTCTCTGATTGAAAATCCACCACATATATTTATTTGAAGTTAAAATATTTCAAGAGAAGGATTCAAATCGGCTAGATTTTTTATATAATTTTGAAAATATATAGATTTATAGATTTTCTTGTTTCTTATTGCACACATCTGATCTGATATTTCGGCCGGCCATGGCTCCGAGAATATGACAGCGATATCATACAAGCCTTCAAAATATTTTTCTCTTTTTAGTACTTATTTATGTATATACGCCCCGGGGGGCTTTTTAGACACAATTACGTGTTAATTGTCTGTCAGTGATTTTAACTATTACTAGTTACACTGGTCACCGAATTAATAATGAGTATTTACCTTACAATACAGGAAAGCAGAGTAAGCCTGGATCGAGACGAGCGATTGGAATTTTATTAAAATTATTCCCGATCTTCCAGTCTCAATAACTGACCGCATATTTTTTTTAAATTATACAAAAATTTTCATAGTTTATTATATTACTACTTATTAGTTTCTCTTGTAAATTTCGGGATGGAAATTATCTGCACTTGTATTAATTTTGACAGTTAATAAACAAATAATGTGAATTTCCAATTGGTTTTTGCAGAATATAAATGCATTAAGTAGTCTTGAAACTGAGCTTACTTCAGTTAAATTAAAAAATTTGTAATCATATGGTCACTGAAAAAGCGGCTCTGCCCGATTTAATAATCGTCCTAGAAATTAGCTTACAATTAGGAAATCAGAGTTAACCTGGACCTGGATTTTATAAATATTAGTGGTAATAACCGATCAAATCATTTTTTAATCCATAATCATCATTAATTCCATTAAAAGATATGTAATTAGGTACATTGTACAGCAATGTGAGTCACCGTATGTGTAGCCACGCGCCTTATTCCCTGAGCACTTTTACTTCAAATGTATTAATTTTATTTAAAAATGTGCGATTCAGTTAATTGATTAGGTACATTGTAGAGCAATGTGAGTCACATTATGATCGGTTTCCTCTTTGGTAAAGTGAATAGACGATGTGGTCACAGTAGGTGGTGACAGAATGACTCCACCTTGGCCGCCAGCCTAAATAAAGATACCTCAATGTCAAGCGTCTCAATCTTAGAGCTTGTAGTTATAACAGGAGTCCATTTCTCGGTGCAGTGTGCCCCAGGTGACACCTATACAGCACAGTCGTGTCCTCATAACAGATCTTAACCTAGCCTAACTGCAAGATGAGATGCCGTTACGAGCAGTACTTCTCAAGATTGCCGAATGCTTACAGAGACGAAGGGGTAAAGATCATGGAAGCGACTGTGGGAAGGGCCATCAGGCTTGCCACCGAGACAAGGAGAATACAAAGCCGAGCTGTCAAGACCAACCTGCTGCGCTTCTTGCAAATGCTGATGAAGCTAAAAGATCCCAAAGCAAACTAAATCCACATGGACAGCAGCCCTACAGGGTGAACACTTCGGATGTGATGGGCAGGTAAGTCTATAACATATAGCAATCGCTCAGATATAACTGTTTTTTAGTTAACGAAAGTATTCTTTTTTATATATTTATATATATATATATATATATATATATATATATATATATATATATATATATATATATATATATATATTTTTATATATATATATATAAATATATATATATATATATAAATATATATATATATATATATATATATATATATTATATATTTATATATATATATATATATATATATATATATATCTCTCTAACCTTGCCTTGGCCCCAGTGGTTAGTGTAACGGATTCGTGAGTGAAGACTCCCGGGTTCGATTCACGGCACCGGAGTCACTTGGTAGATCTAGCTTAGCAAACTAGATCTTAAGTACTCATTGCTGTGTGGTGGCCTGGGAAACCATCTCTACTATATTCTCCCGTAAAGGCCAAGGTGGGCCTGGCCAACCCCTTATAAAGGGACTCCCGTCAATAGGGAAGGCGTCACTATATTAAATTATATATATATATATATATATATATATATATATATATATATATATATATATATATATATATATATATATATATATATATATATATATATATATATATATATGTGTGTGTATATGCTCAGCACACTAATTCAATAAGAATACTTTTGTTAACTAAATACAGTTTTGACTCATTTGTTCTTACAATTAACACTTTGACATTGCACATCGCGATTGACGATCAAATAGATGTTTTTAACGGCACATAGGCACTCACTTTGCATATATATTATAATATATATAATTGTCTAAGTGTGTGTATGTTATATGTCTGTACTCCTGTACGGGTCCTTCCTTCAACCATCAAAAAATCAAAATTCTTTCGAATGAAAAAACAAACTTATTATCTTCGTATTAAAAACAAAAGAGAGCATCTATTATATAAACAATATCGATTGAAAATATTAAATAAATATAAAAAAATTTTAGATACATTTAATTTGATAGTGCATAATAATTCCACATTTTTATACTTCATTTTTAAAATAAAAAATTTCTTCTTGTCGATAAAAAAAAACACTTGAAAGCAAAAATGAATCAATCAAAACTAAAAAATAACCGTCCTATTAAAAAACCAAGCAGAACATAAAAAACATTAACAAATTGAAAATTTCAATTAAAATTACCCTAGTTATTGTATGAAGTTAAATGTCTAAGGTGTGTGTATGTTATATGTCGGTGCGGATCCATCATTCAACCATCAGTGTTACCAGATGGAAGAATATTATTTTATTAAAATTAATACATATCTGAAATCTCGAAACGGGTATTTTAATGATAATAATATTAAATTAATTTCAAAATAATTTTAGAGATATTTAATAACGCAAAAAAACAGTATTTATCGGGAAACTCGCTTTTTAAATATTGCGATGAGTGTTGTCATCGTTTGAAAACCGTATTAAATTATTATATTTATAATTAACTTTGAAAATTCAAACATCTTCTGAATGAAAAAATAAACAAATTATTAACGTCCTATTAAAAAACCATTTAGAATATCAAATAACATTAACAAATTGAAAATTAAAATTAAAATTAATCTAATTATTCCACCGCCAATCATTTGAACTCGTTGCCCTAACTGTGGCAGTTTGTGAGTGTATGTATTGTTTAATCAATATCGATAGCATTCTGTCAATGTATCAGTGCGACTTTTGTTTGTCACTGCTTGACTGTGTGCGTGTTAATACCTACATGCACTCATACACTCACAAACTTCCACGACTAAACTAAAAAGTCACTATACTCACAGAAACGTGTTATAGTATAGTACTCTTTAGTAAATATGCATAGAAATTGACCTGTTTCGAGTAGGAAAACTTTAATGGTTCTCGTCACAAAGGTTACAATATTCGAATTAAATCAAAATCTAATTTAAAAAAAAATTTTTTTTAGTCCGTGGCTTAGGAACTGAACGCTTCATGAGTTTTTTTAATTGAAAATTTAGTTTATTCATTCATAATATTATATTTAAACTAATTGAGAATATTTTAAAGGAATGTAGAGTATCGCGAAATGAAAAATTATTAATAAAATATGCTCGTAAATGACCGAAGGCGGGTTTATTAATTTTATTAATTGTTATATTTTTTGCGAAAGTCCTAGTCTAGTATATTTGAAAAACATAATATAGGCACAGTCAAACAATATTTTTGAACGAAAATAATTTTGACCCACGAGGTATTTTTTGTAATTTTATTAGTCGGAAAATGTATTTATTACATTTAGGTATATTTGTTTTGAAAAATTGGGTAGACTAATAATACTGGATATCTACAAAAACAATTAAAACGCTTACATTATTATAATTTAAAATAATTTAGTTTATACTATATTAAATGGTGATTCCCAACGTTCTCTTAAAAGTATGACTAAACCATTGTATTTGTTAAAAAATAATTAAAATTTAATTATCTACAAATTATTACAAATTACTTAATATGAAAAATATATAAAATGAGTTATTATTTTTGAGTAAATCATATATAGTAATCATTAATCAAAAAAATATATACATGTTGACCTAAAAATAATCTCAATAGTAAATAAATATTTAAAATTGCATCAGATCTCTAGCAAGATTTAGCTCAAGGGCCTCAATCTCAAACTGTTCAATTTAATCTAAATCACTATAAGTAATGTTGTATATATTTATTTAAATACAAAAGTATGTTCAGATAATAGAAAATAATTTATAAAATTTACAGGGCACAGGGTCCTTCTATTTTTGACTATTCTTTCAACGGCCCCCGGCTACGAGACATTCTTTATTAGCGATGCTCTATTTTTGTCAATATGATAGTTCAATAGGACTTGTTTAGGATTAAATTAAACTTTAAATAATAAATTTCACGTGTTGAATTAACCTCGAATAATATGACGAACTTGGACTAGATGAAGCAATCTTGCACGAGCTACGCCAAAGAAACATTGCCATTTCACCAAATTGTGATAATGTCGTTATTATTATTAAGATTAATTGTTGCCAAAAACCTTGTCATGAAGCTTAATATGAAGAAGAAAGATTTAAAGCTTTTTAAATTAAACACCTCCATTGACCAGGACTCGCTTTTAACTATTATTAAATAGCTTCATTATTTTGCAGTTTTAATCTATTAAATTGTATAATTGTATTATGAAAACCTCTATTAAAAAATACAATACAATATTGGAAATGCTTTATTACTTATATAATATTTAATATTTTTAATTACCTGATTGATAAAAACAATAAATTGTAATTTTTCAAATACTTCAATTAATTATCAATTTAATCCAGTAATTTTCATTTCAGTAATTTCTTAAAATTCATGTAAACTGTCAATTTTCTAAAAAATACGATGTTTTTATTTAAATATCAAAATTTCTGATAGATTCATAAAGAAAATATTGCAAATTAGGGTAAATGCTCCCAAAAGTTCCCCAATTTAAATTTGCATTATTTAAATTTTATTTAAATGTGACAAAATTTTATAGATATAAATATCAAATTCCTCTTGTAAGATTTAAAGGATCGCGAACAAAAAAAAACTAGTGATAACTAAATAAAAAATTACCCCCATTTGTTATTCGATGCCTAAGCTTACATACTGTATATTTTATAAATCAAAAAGGTATTTTGAAATAATTCTCATTCATTCTCAGACACTTCCTAATGCACTGTTTCATTGATTGCTCTTGTCAATTGAGGAATTGGCCAATGTCCAAATTATAGCCACCTTTTTCACGGTCGGCGTGTCTGGCTATTCTTAAGCAATACTTCCTTATCTCCGATATAAAATACGCTAGTGCTTATTAATCTCAATCATGAAAAATTCAGAGAGCTTTGAATGAAAATCGCAGATGATAATGTCGATACGACAGCTGTTTTGAAGATGGTGAAGAGACAAAGAAACCAAGGTTGGGCTTCTGGCCAAGAAAAGAATAACCGATCTTCATGGGTGGCTCTTTGTCCCTTATTAACACATTGACATTCTTATATTGCGCAATAATGCTCAAAATAGACACTAACTAGACTAAAATATGCCGTTAAAGAATTTCAATACCGCATGTTTTGAAACAATCGATTTTTCAACATGTTTGATATTCAAGGTGAATTGTCATTGTAGAAGAGTAATGCCAATAATTCAGTTGACACGACTTCCTTCTTCCTGGTATTACGTTACATTTCACTTTAACTTTTTCGCATATATATAACCATAAGATATCGCATGAGTGGCTAAATGCGTGGTTAGTTCAAGTGGATCAAGTGGCCAAAAACATCAGTTACCTGGCAAACATTATACTGTAAACATC